>APFE031611208.1:0-74337 GCA_000404065.3 Pinus taeda
GTAATTCTTTGCTATTTACCTGCTATACTATGATCTTTCATCTGAGTGAATTGCCTTCTGAACTGATTCCTTGAAGCATCCCTGCATTTCAACACATCTATAAACTATACTGTCATGCATTTTGTGACATCTGATATCTCTTCTGTAGATTCAGCTAGTTACCATATACAACTAACTTTTTCTACTACAAGTGGGTTTCCATCAAGTACAACACATACATCATAATGGCAACACTATCACCATTCAATCAGAAGTTAATTCTAAACCAAAAACTGTTCAAGAAGCCCAACCTAAACCTATTGTTCTTTTACTAAAACACTTGGATCTTGAATTTTAATAATCAGAAGTTGTTGCCATACCAGAAGAAGATCGACCCGTACATCCTCAGACATCTGTAACTGTCGAGAATTCACCTTTACCTCAGGAACAAATATAGAAATCTGTTATGGAGCTAATGGTGAAATCCTTCCGCCTGGTTTGACATCAATAGAAGATAAACCTAAGGAGGAAACACCCAAAACCCCATTCCATTTTAGAACTAGACTTTATCATTATCCTCATACTCCTCATTTTACTGCTCCTTTTGATCTTAATTACTTTCAAACACCCATTGATTTGTTAGCAATTTTTTTCAGACATTTGACTATGGCAGAGTCAACATCCCAGACTGTAACATCTATTACAGCTACAACAGAATCTTTTGTCACAACCTCTTTGATGTTTAGTACGACACCTGAGTCACATTTGTATGCTGTTCTGTTCATCCCACTAGGTTACCAATCTTTATGTGGAACCCACTCAGGTGTTGCTTCTAGCCCTTGGTCTCCACCTATGTTCTCTATAAGAATTTTATCTAGTTCTTCATTAACGGATACTAAACAGCTTGATCCTTCAAGTCAATATCAAGCTAGCTTATTTAGTTACCATCCAATTTATCCTCTTTACACTGGATTACCCCCATATGGAGAAAAATATAAAAAATCTCCTTATCCTCCATTTTCTGGGGGGAAACCATATGGTGGTATGTCGTCGTCTTTAGGTCAGCCTAGAATGATTGTCTGTCAGTGGCAACCAAGAATGGTCATTCAACCAAGGCTTGTGTATCCATCACAACCTATGCAATCTAACACATACATACCTACTACGCCTGTTGTTACTGCTTTACTGCGATCGCAAGCTCAGTTAGTTGTATCTCAACCTGTGCAAGCTGGTCCTTCAACCTCAGACCCCATGTTTCAGGTTTACAGAATCAACCTTCTCAGGCAGTTTTACAACAACCACTTCTGCTTGGAGTCTAACAACCTCAAGCCAGTTTACATTTTACTGGAATGACTCAAACTTACACTGGTTTAGTGTATTCATAACCTGGTAAAGCTTACATTGGTGGGAAACAACCGTTAAATCAACAACCATTGTATCTACAACAACAATAGTTTCTCCAATAGCCTTGGCAGCCCCAATATCAACAGCAACAACTCCAACAATACAAACCTCATTGTGGACTTGGTCAACAAGCCTATGTTGGGTTTGGTCAACAACAAGTTTACCCAGGTCCTGGTCAACAAGCCTATGTTGGGTTTGGACAACAAAAAATATATCATAGTGCTCAACAACCACCTTATACTGCATTTTCTCAAAAAATTTAACCCTATCAAGGTTACCAGCAGCAAATGCCTTATGCTGGTATGAAAAGCCTTATTTCCCAGGCAATACCATCTTACCCTAGTTATGCTCAACTTGACCTCTATAGACAGTTGCCTTTTGTGGAAACACTTTAATTTCCAGATCTAAATCAGCTTACTAGTGATCCAATTCTTTATGCACCTTGGTGGCCATTGATTCCTCATAGATTACCTTTCAATATTCTAAAATTCAATGGAAACCCTAGAGAAGACCTGTCCAATCATGTCATGAATTTTCATTTATGGTGTCCATCAAAATCCCTGAATGATAATTCAGTTAGACTACATCTTTTCCAGAGTACACTTACTGGTCTGGCTACAAAGTGGTACATTTAGTTACCACGAGCTTCTTTTGATTACTTTACATCTTTAGCTACCACTTTTTTAACCCACTTCTAGTTACCCATACGATATGAAACTGGAACAAAACTATTGAACAACTTTAAATAGACTACTACTACTCATATCTCTGATCATATTCATGATTCACGTCATCATCGTCGAATGGTCAAAACTTATGTTCTTGACTCAATTGTTGAGTGGTTTATAAAAGCCTTGTTGTCATCTATCATCGAGGATGTGGTGAAAGGTGGAGTTGTCACTGGAGAGAAATTAATTGCTTGTGCCCAATATTTGGACTTGATTTATACATAGTCTGGCATGCTCTATGACAAGATCCTAAATGCACCCAAACCATCTTATACTATTCCTCCACCACCATCGAGTAAGGACTCTAATGTCGGTGATGGTGTGATTGGTTCTTTGAGCACAAAAATGGTGGGTAGACCATCTGGTCAAACATTTTCCATTTCCAATCAAAATTCAAATGCATCTGATAGCACTCTTGCTTCCAAAATTAATTCCATGTCATCTGACAAAGGCAAGAATGAAAAGCAACTAGGAAGCAAGAAGAAGGGTAAAATAAGAAGAAACAAAATAATTTCCCTCAAGAGAAATCATTTTATTCCTCTCCTTCAGCTAGGAAACAACATTACCCATCTTTAATTTGTAATGATAAGCACTTTACGCGAGATTTTCCTCACCGCTCTAAAGTCTCAAAGTTTCTTAACATTTCTAATGCATCCATAGTGTTTACTGATCCTTTCCCAAACCTAGAGACACATATGATTTCTACAGACCATGCTTACACTTCCCAAGTGCTTATGCTATCCATCCCTACGCCTAAAATTGATATTTGGTTTCAACACAAAGTAAAGATTATGTAAATCCATCATTGTCATTGAATAACCATGCCACTGATCAACCTAATCCTTTGACTTCAGCTTCGTCTGATCCTATTCCACCACCTATTGCACCAAATTTAACAATAAAACCACCTAAGGTAGTTGTACATAAATCAACATTTAACCCTTGAGCTCAAGCAACATAGAACTATAACATAACAGAAGATTTGGCTCAGTCACCTTCTACTATGTCGACACTTGAGGTGCTTCAAAATTGTCCCTCCTAGAAGTAGTCTTTGCTATCAGCAATTGGTGGAAACGATCCAACGGATTCCAATCTTGTGGTTTTCAACCATGTAGGTTATACGCCATGGTTACCATCACAATTAGCATTCTTGATTCAAGTAAATGCCTTGAATAAACTTATTCGCCAAACCATTGTTGGTGAGGGGGCATCTACCTGTATGATGTCAATGAATTGCTGGAAAACACTTGGCTCACCGCCTTTGTAACATTCACCAACAATGTTAAAATCTTTTGACGGTTGCACATATACACCTTGTGGAATTTTATTTAATCTCCAAATTGAAATAGGGGGAAAAACAGTAACTCTTGAAGTTGAGGTCATTGACACACCCCTTGGCTACAACATTTTTCGAGGGAGACTTTGGGTATATGTTATGGTTGTTGTTGGTTCGACATACTTTAATATGATTTCATTCCCTCATAAATGCGGAATCATAGTTATTGATCAACTTCCTTTCTTCACCTCTAGTTCACAGACCCCCACAATCTATTAAAAGCATTGGTGTAGTTCTCTTCAAGGATTCTTCCCTAATGGGTACTCTTTCACTACCATCACAATCAAGCATGGCAGAAGCGGGAAAAGTTGAGACTTGCAATATGATATCTTCCACTTCATCTGATTTAAGGAAGATAACCAATAGATCTGAAGTTGATAGTAGTAATGAAATCATGCCACTAAGCCCCATTTAGCTTGCATAGCAACCAATATTTCTAGCTTGCGCGGTGAACCCAAATCCATCTTTGCCAATTGTATGGGTAGATCATTCATTAGAATATGGTACTTCTTCTGATCCTTTTTCATGTATATTTTCTAGTGATGAAGGAATCATCGAATCAATGATGACGGAAGAAGAACCATGGGAATATTATCATCATCATTCCCATCTTCCAGATCACATAGAATATTTTTCAAATGAACTTAATCACTCTTCAGTTGTTGATTTTCTTTCGAATTCTATTTTTATAGATATAGTTGATTCCAAGCGAAACTTGTCAAATGTCGAAGAAACTATTTCTATCAATATTTTGACCAAACCTAGAGTTGTAGAAAACATTCATGTTGGCAAGTATTGTTCTCCATCAAAATCTTGATATTTATCATGCTCTCTTTCCTAAATTCCAAGATATATTTGCATGTTCATATGAGGAGATTCCATGTATTGACACTAGTATAGTTGAACATGAAATTAAAATGTATCCTGATGTCAACCTAGTGCGACAACGCCTCCATCCTATTCATCCAAAGAAGGTTGTTTCCATTAAAATAGAAGTTAAAAAACTTTTGCATGTTGGTTTCATATACCTTGTTCCTCTTACTGATTGGGTTTCCAATATTTTTCCTGTCATGAAGAAACAAGGGACAATACGAGTGTGTGTCGATTATAGGGATGTTAATTAGGCTTGTCCAAAAGAAAATTATCACATTCCATTTATCGACCAAATTATTGATGAATGTGTCGAATGTGAAATATTTCCATTTATGGATGGCTTTTATGGCTATAATCAGGTCAATATCTGCCCAGAGGGCCAATCTAAAACTACTTTTACTTGTTCATGGGGCACATTTTCTTACCGGAAACATCCCTTTGGTTTGAAGAATGTTGGAGCCACTTTTTAGAGGGAAATTAACTATGCCTTCCATGACATCAAACATATTGTTCCAACATACTTTGATGATTTACCTGCTCATTTACGAAAGTAGACTGATCACCCACAACATCTGAGAGCTATATTTTTATAGCAACAACACTACAAAATAAAACTCAATCCATATAAATGTGTTTTTTGTGTTGGTTCTGGTCATTTTCTTTTTTTCGTAGTGTCTAAGGAAGGAATTTGACTCAACCCTCTTAAGGTTCAGGCAATTTTTGACTTGCCTCCACCTTCCAATCTACTATACTTACAAAGACTCCAAGGGAAGGCTAACTTTTTGAGGAGGTTCATTCCCAACTATGCTAAAATGGCTAAAGGATTTACTCATCTTTTGAAAAAGGGGATACCCTTCCATTGGGATCAAGTCATGCAAGCTTCCTTTGATGCTCTTAAAGATACCTTGATTAGAGCATCATTAATGTATTCCCTAAATTATCAAAAAAACCAGTTCTTGTATCTTGGTGCTGTAAATAAAACAATTGCGATGGTTTTAGTCCAAGAAGAAGATGAGATTGAACATATGATAGATTATTTGAGTCACAATCTCAATGATACAAATGTTAAGTACTCTTATGTCGAAAAGCTAGCTTTCGCTACTGTTCAAGCTGTATAGAGATTTTGCCACTATATTCTGCTCTGAAAGACCACTGTCTTTTCAGATTGCAACCCTATGACATATATTTTTTCACGTCAATTGTTGGGGGTAAAATACTCAAAATGGATCATCATTTTGATGGAATTTGATTTGGAATTTATCAAATCCAAATCAAAGAAATCTCTAGTTTTGGCTTATATTCTTTGCAACCTTCCTTCGGATCCCATTGATTCAACATCCGAACCATCAATTCTAGATGAGTCTCTATTCCTGACTTTTTCATCTAACCCGTGGTATGGAGATATACTGATTTATCTCCAGACCCAAACTTTAAGGCACGATACCTGTCACTCGCAACAACGACATATCCGATACCAAGCCAAAGATTATCTTATCATTGGTGACACTCTTTACCGTCGTGGTATCAATATGATTTTTTGGAGGTGCCTCACACATGAGGAAGCCGAGAAAGTTTTGAATAATTTCCACTCAGGTGCTTGTGGTGGACACTTATCTAGTTATGCTACTGCATAGAGGATTCTCCGTGCAAGTTACTTTTGGCTTACCATATTCAAATATTGCATTATTGTTGTTAGAAGTTGTCATGCATGCTAGATCTATGACCTTAAAGCTAGATTACCACCTTCACCATTGCATCCTGTTGTCACTATTGGACCATTTTCCAAATGGGGCATTGACTTCATGACATGTAACCCTCACTTGGCCGAGGGGAATGGGTACATTATAGTCACCGTTGACTATTTCACAAAATGGGCTGAGGCAATGTCTACATTAAACAACATTGGCGAGATGACTGCACTTTTCTTTTTGGACCACATGGTTTCTCGGTTTGGTGGACCACAGGCTATAGTTACAGATCATGTGTCATATTTTCGCAATCACATGATGACTGAGTTAACTACCAAGATAGGACTTTCACATGATAGTTCTACTCCTTATTATCCACAAGCTAATGGAAAATTTGAGGCCATCAACAAAGTCCTTAAGTGAATGCTTCAAAGAATGATAGGGTTTCATAAATGAAATTGGCATTTAATCCTGTACTCTACTTTATGGGCATACCAAACCTTGGTAAGGAATGCAACAGGATTCACACCTTTCCAATTGGTGTATGGTCTGGAGGCAATCTTGGCAATACAATGTGAAATTTCATCTCTCAAACTCATAATTGACCTATTACCCTACACTTCTGATGAAGAAGCAAGTTTCTTAGAACTTATCAATCTAGATAAAACCCATCATGAAGCCACATAGGCTAATGAAGCACATAAGAAATGAATCAAGGCGCAATATGACCGAAATGCCAAGCCTTGCATTTTCTCAAAAGGAAACCTGGTCTTACTTTATGATCAGGAAGCTGATAAACTATGAGGAGGAAAATTTGAATCACTATGGACAGGGCTTTACATTGTCAAGCATGTTCTGGTAAAAGGTGCCTATGAGTTAGTGGATTATGATGGAATTCCATTTTCGCAGCATTGAAACGGGTTGTATCTCAAATGTTACTATGCTTAATTGAGTATAGTAAAATCATTGTATATGTGCTTTAATTGTATGTGTGTGTGTCAGTGTGTATTTTAGAGTTTTTATATGGTTAGTAATCCAGTTTTCATTTGTTTTAGATGTCAGAATCTTTGGAACCATTTGTTGGTTACACTAATGGTGCTAGTCGTAGTACTCAGAACCTATCTTCTACAACATGGGCCATTTTCACTCTGTTAGAGTCAGTCTTGAGCCCTCCATCAGCGATCAAAACTCTTTGCATTTTTCATAGGTAGGTGTCTCATCAGTGTGAATTTTTGCATCCCGTTAGGCATGCCATAACCCTGATGGAGGAGCTGATGTGTTTATACCCCTCTTGGCATTGTTGGTTTAAGTCATTTCAGTTATTAAAGCTCTTTCAAGCTTGTCTTGTCTTCTCTTGAGGTCAATTTCCTAGGTCTAGGGTTTTGGTCAAAACTATTACAAGGTCATTTGTTTGAAAGTCAATGAGTGTTCAGTAAGCCAGAGGGATGATTGTAAAGCTGTTTCTTCTAAAAATTTTATCTGGTACAGTTAATATTCACCTTGGATTTAAAAACTCTGTTTTTAAAGCCAAGGTCATTTTTCATTTATTTGTAAAAAAGTGATGGAATTTAAAAAGTCTTCAGTCAACAAAATGCAACCCTGGTCCCCTTGCCAAGGTCCCTCAGATGATCTACCTGCAAAGAGAATCAAGCAAAAGCACTAAATCAGTCAATTTCAGGACAAAAGGAAACCAAAAAGACAACAGCATGTAAATTTTAAAAGTGTCATGAGAAAACATTAGGAAGTGGGTTTTGGGCATGAAATTTTTTCAAATAAAATTTATAAAAGCCCCAAACTCCCTCCTTGCACTCTCATTGTGAATTCATAACCCTTGCAAGAGTGATTGGGCGCATTTCCAAGAGAACAGAGGCAAAATCGGGCTCAAGACAGGTGCGCGACATGTCAAATTAGCTGCGCAACATGTTGGACTGCACGCAACATGTCAGAGAGGTTCACAGAGTGTAGTTTTCTAACTGGCGCGACATGTTGGGCTGCGCGCGACATGTTGGGCAGGCTGCGTGACATGTCTAGCTGACTTTCCCCAGTTCATGTTCAAATTGCTCAAGCTCCTTTTCTTCATCAAATTTTTTGAGGTAGGCCTCTCCAACTTGTGAATAGCTACTGGATGTGTTGAGAAACATCATGAAAATCTTTGTAATGATTAAATTATGCAAGAAGGAAGAGTCCATGTGGCTATTTATAGATTTGTAAAAGGTGCTAGGGTTTTATTGCTATTTCATTGTTTCCCCTTGTTCTCATTTTCCCTATGTTTCCTATTTCATTTTCCCTATGTTTCCATGGAAAATTCCCTTTTAAATTTGCAAGAAAAATAAATCCTACCCCTTTCCCTTGTAAAAATAAAAATCAAACCCTACCCTTTTCCCCTCATTATATCTATGTGAATACATGAAATTCATAATGCATGTGCAGTGATGTTTTTTTTCCCTCATTTCCCTGTTTACATATATCCCATTTCCCTTGTAAAAAATCAAACCCTACCCCTCTCCCAATAGCATCAAAAGACAAAACATTAAAACCCTCATTTTGCTGCACCATATGCATGAGTAACCGCAAGAAATTGGTGGTGAATATGTAAAGAATTTTGTCAATTTCCCTTTTTCCCCTGTTAATAAATGCATGCATATTCTCATATGTTTACTTCCTATACATGTATTCCCCATTTGCAATGATATTCCAATATTCATGAGTATAAATATGTATTCCCATTTTCCATGTTGTTTGCATAGTTTCCTTAAATTCCCTGTTATGTTCCTATGTTCCTAATTCCTTGTAAAAAGATCCCTCCCCTAACATTTCCCTCATGTCATTGTCCCCTTGAAACAGCATAAAATTCAGCACTTTTTACAGGCACAAACAGCAGTCCAGTTTGTCCACCTTGCTCCTAAACTATGTCAGAAACTGAAACTTACGAGCAAAGTGATGACCAATCATCAGCAGAAATTGAGGAACAGAGGCAGCCACGTAGGAGTGGTAAGGGTGGACATCATAAGCGAGAGGAGCCCACTTCTTTGATAGAGCTACAAGCTTGTCCTCTTGCCGTATCATGTTTTCAGTATATGTCTTGCTACGATTTTTGCGAGAGGATCTCTCGGATTTAGCACCACCGAGATTTGGCCCGCTGTTTTGTTTTGCATTTGCATGATGGACATGTCAGCCTTGCACGGGTAAAGTTTATATTGACACCCGAGGTGATCTCACAGGCTACAGGGATTCCTAATGTTGGTGAGGTGTGGAATAAGCGCAAGTTGTTGGATTTTGTTTTCTTTGAGCCTTATGTTCGGCCAGCATTCATGAGACATATGGCAGGTGTATTTCCATTCAGGTTTCTCAGAAACGAGTATGCTCCTATGGTGAAGCTCATTATGCATTATTTTACTTGTGAGGGCAGATTTTCATTGGTATACTCATATCACATTCGCCTATTGATGCATTTCACCCGAGTGAGGATGATGAACATCCCGGTTTTCTTCGTTCAGGACATTCAGAGGATGGTGCCCACGTTGCAGAGGAAGACCCTGGCACAGCAGTACAGGAGCCTTTACCATCATGGTTTGATTCAGCTAGTAGTATTGCATCAGTTGACTCAGCAGGGCATCTCATGGGAGGAGTTCATCTCTCGTGAGTTTTTCACAGTACCATCACCGCCACGTCCTGAGGTTGTTCACGAGGAGGGAGGACCATCACATCAGCATGACATCCCTGTTACTAGACATGTTAGCTCCTCACCTCAGGTCACCTATCAGAGAGGCCCAAGAGCCTTATTTGCAGCAGCTCGGCGACTACTTTCTCCACGCCAAGTGGAAGGGGTCTCGCCTTCTTCATCAGCACCACGAGTGTTATCTCCACACCAAGTGGAAGGGGCCTCGTTTCCGACAGCATCAAAGGTATCAGAGAGGGGCAAGCAGCCCATGATCGAGGAGAGATTGTCAAGCGATCCAGTTATTGATCTTGACGCCGGTTCTCCTAGCATAGAGCTCAAGGATATCATCCGAGAGCAAAGCACCGAGGTTCAGTCACTGCAAACAAAATTATTGATGGCAAAATGGATAATCAACTATTTAGAGCAATGAAACAAACAGTTGGAGGATGAGCACAAGCTATATGAGCTGCAGAAAATTCGTGAAGACCGGGAATTGGCTCGTAGGAGACCCGGTGACTTGAGACCCATAGATCGAGAATCTATGTTTATTTGGGACAATGCTCATTTGAAGAGGCTATTGGCTAAGGCCAATCAAAATAACAAACTTCTCAGGAACATGAAAAATCATTATTGGGCTCAAATGCACGTGTGCAAAGCAAAGATGAAAGTGCTTCGAAGGCGGTTGGCAAAGGCACTAAAACGGAGAAAAATACCCAATCCCCTCTGTATCTTGGCCTAGGCTTCCTTGAAGGAGCATAGTACTAAATAACTCAGCCACAACACAAATTTCAAAAAAATTTGAGCATTTTGGGTCATTTTTGGTATTTTTTGGCAATTTACAGGTTTTTGCTCATTAACGCGTCTCACCCCCAGTGAGACATGTCATCCCGGACCTCCAATTTGACAAGAACTCAGAATTTATAGATTTTCCATGCAAGTTACATATGCACATGGAAGGACTTGAGATTTTGTCATGTTTTGGGCCTCCAAAAAGTCAAAAAACATGCAAAATTTGACTTTCTGCCACCTTTTTGAACTGCAGAAAGGTGTCTTGGGCTAATTGAGTTTTGACAGGGCAAATGAACTCCAAATTCAAAAATTCCAATTCAGTTGGAAAGTAGACTCACAGACCTTTCCAACAAGCCTACGCTTGCCCAATTTGGCCACCTGAAAGTGCCCCAAACAGAGCTCCAGAGGCGCGCGACATGTCAAGCAGCTGCGCGCGACATGTTGGGAAGTTTCACAAGAAATTCATCTACAGCTCAGGAATTCACCCAGTTTTGACCAGTTTTGACTTGAGATGGGATTTTTCACCATCTTGGATGTAATTAATGTATTTTCATGTTACTATGACACTCATTTACCTATTCTAGAAGATTCATGCATGAAATAGCAAACATTTAATGAATGGATTGGTTTCCTAGTTTATAGAGGCAAGTTGTTTTGACTGCCTAGATTTTAGTGCTAAGTTTATAAATGGTTGAAACAGCTCCTAGAAGGATGAGCTCGACCCCTAGGGGTAGGGAAAGAGGTTAGATCATCTATATTATGTACTTTCTTACTCATTTTCATGGTTTGACTCTTGAGGGAGAAACTTTCATTGTATTATTTCACTGTATCTCTGCAATTTTTGGCTAAGGAAGACCAGGGTTTTGCAGTCCTCTTTGGGATTCTTGTGGACTCATGTGTTGATGGTGTGTTTCTAAATGTTCTTGTAAGCTTTTTTATGTGATTCATTTCCTTTCTTTACTTCTGCACATTAAACAAATGAAGTGTTAAAGTAAGAATTCATGCTTGCCATGCTCTGCTTTTAAGTTTGTTTAATTTCAATGTTTTCTACTGTTTAAGGAGAATTCAAAGTTATTGTTTGCTCTCCTTAGCTCCTCACCTATCATTCCTGACCATCCACTTCAGTTAAAGGCATCAATATTGTCTCCTACCTCGCCCCAAAGAACCCCTTGGAGAAACTGTGTCCAATCCCCGCACCCAAAATTGTCATCCCCTCAATTTGCCACCAAAAAACCCAAAAACTCCAAAATCAATCTTCTTAATCAATTTACTAGCCTAATATCAGTGTTACCTTATTGGTCATCTCATCTATTGGCGATTTTACGAGATAGACCGGAGAGAGCCTTCTCTTG
This sequence comes from Pinus taeda, assembly GCA_000404065.3. Classification (NCBI taxonomy): domain Eukaryota; kingdom Viridiplantae; phylum Streptophyta; class Pinopsida; order Pinales; family Pinaceae; genus Pinus; species Pinus taeda. Next base: position 11,811 of record APFE031611208.1, read on the forward strand.
CCCCGTAGGGCTAGCTATGAGGCTAAATGGTTTAATGTTGCCTTGACGTTTGCCTTTCTCGGCCTGAGGTGAAATTTCAAGCGCTAACACACTCCAAGTGGTGAGTTGGTGAGTTTAAAAGGGATTTGTATTGGTCATTCTACAAACAATATCGTTGAGCATAGTGCATTTATCTAACTTCTCTCTGATGTCATTTCACTTGGAATTCGTCGAATCATCATTAAGATGGACTCACAACTCGTTATACTACAACTTCCAAGTGTTTATACCGTCTGAAACCCAACAAATATTCATATTTTCCTTAGAGTTCATCTTCTAGAAAGACATTTTGAGTACATTCAATATCAACCTATTTCCAGAAACTTTAACACATTAACTAATTTATTAGCGAACTATGTGTTAAACAGAGATTTGCGACACATCTACAAGTAAATTTTCGATTCACATCATTAGTTGAATAGGATTGCACATAACCATATATAAAAACTCTAAAAGTAAAAATAGATAGATGTTTTAAAGTTTTTACAAAATTTGTGTCCAAGACATTTTTGGTCATCTGACCTAAAAACTCAAAAATCATACAAAAATCATCCTAAGTAGACCTAGTGATGCTCATGATAATAGGTCATATCTTGAGCTATCATGCATAATACCCTCATGCAACGTCTAGGAACACAAACAGTATGGCGTTGTAGCCTCATAGGTAACTCCTCGATCTGGACATTCAGAATACCGAGGGTTAACCCCTCTACATGATCCCGCAACCCTGCCAATGTCCCAGTCAAATCCAAATCATGGAGAACTACTCTTCTGACATTTCTCCATATTGGTCCACCTGCCTCATGTTGATGTCCCATAGTGCAAACAATACCAACATCTGTATGCATGAGAACAATTTTAGTTTAGTCTTCGAAACATAAAAAACACAAAAATGTGTAGAAACTTAAAAATAAAAAACATTTGGTCAAAAACAATTTACTTATAGCATCCCATTGAGCACCCACTGGTAAACTCAAATCCAAATCTCCACAAAAATATTTCCCTATGTATGGATTCTCCTTGATGACAATGTGCTTTCGATCGAGCCAACTAAAGAATGCAGTAGAAAATGTGATTGATGATTGACCAGCATGTCTATCCATCAATTCGACCCACCTGTGCATCTGTGGATCTCTAGGACCAGCTACACCCAGTGTTAGATGCTCAGGTTGCATCAATGGAACTCTCTCTAAGGCAAAAGATATTAGGAGTGATCCATATCTAAAATTCTTCATCTTAATGCTCTTTAACTTTGTCAGCTGCTCTTTCATTGCAGAAAGTAGGACCTCTCACCAGTTGAAAACAATTGGCTCAAGACACTCAAGCACATGTTGCATGTATGATCTATTCTCCAGATGAAGTGTCACACTACCTACCAACTTTGTGATAGTGAAAAGGATTGTTCTCAAAGGAAAATCATGTATATCCCTGATATTTATTTTCCCATCCTTGCTAGGCTGTGTACCTGGCAGACAAAATTGTCTAATGGAATCCCTCACCGATTCACCCCCACACACAAATCCTGAAAGAGAAATGGGGGCAACATGTCTCGATAACCAAGTAAGAAAGTAAACATCTTCAATCATAATATGGATCACTTTATCCCTTATGTGAAAAGCTTGATCTCTTAGATCCCATGCATGAACTAAGAACTGCAATAGTTCTAATTGTTTCCCCATCCCAGACAACCTGAAGTATTTAAGCAACCCACAGTTTCTGAGGGCCTCAAAAGTACCTGGATCATTTAGGGAAACCATGTTTTGTTCTTCATGCTCTCTTTCTCACCAAGTAATGGACATTCTGATCCGATCAAAGACTAAAATCAAACCATAAGCTTAGTTAGGATCCTTTTCATGCAAAAAACTGGAGAAATTTTGGGCCAAACAAGTGTAACAAATTTGTGAAACGTGCCTAGGTAATGAGACAGTGTGCTACAAAGCAAGTACTCTTCTGTTTGGGTGCTCTATAGAATAGTTTTTGATGTGGATGGTTGCATTGATCCCAAGGTGAAATATACTTACCTTAGGGGACCTAAAAACCTAAAAACATTTCCTGAAACTGCAAAAGAATGACATGAAAAGAAAAATAAGGGGTAGATCTTGTACCTAGTCTAGACAACACGAGATATGATCCACAAAATCTCTCACAATCAGCTGTTGAAGTTAGAGGTAAAAAATTGGTTCAGAGCACAAAACTAAATGGTAAATATGAAATGGTGAAAATGACATGGCAAATTCTTGTTTTACGTTTATTTCGTGATCATTAAATGAATAAAATTTAGTATTTACCTATTTTTACCAATGAAATAGGTATGTTTGATCCGTTTGGTATTGCTTTGAATAGATTTAGAACTGATACAGTGAATTTAAAATGCACGATCATGAATCGTACTTTGCACACAAAACATACTTTTATCTCTTTTTCGAGCTTTGTTAAACATTGAAAAAGGAACCCCCTTGGAGTCCTCTTTAAGCTCTTTTTAGACTCTTGAAATATGAAAAGATTTTCAAGCGCTTGTCCTTTTTAGTTCGTTAACAGATTGGAAATGACATCTACTGAGTATAAGTTTAACCCTTTTCTGGACTAAGATAGATTATTTACGAAAAAGGAATATGTTGACCGAACATGGTCAATAGGTTCTCTCTTGTATTATTTTACGCTTTTTCAGACTTTTCTTTTTGTCCCTTTTCAAACTCTTTAAACATGAAAAGGATTGACTTCTCATTGTCGTTAAACTTGTTAAAAGATCAAATAGTGACAAACTTGTCCATCATGACAAGACCAAGTTTCACCTTTGCTAGACTCATTAAAACATCACATAGCGATAGATTCACCTGAAGGGTGGAATTATATAACAAGAATGTGTTATCCTTCTCAAGCTTGATAAAAAATAAAGAGGTACTGATTGGCAATGACTGGGAAAAATGGGAAAATGGGTAGACCACTTTATGGTAGCAGGTCGCTCTTGGTCATGACATTTTCACTTCATCTCTATGACTACATGGGTTGGGCTATTTGCTTGATGCTTATCATACCTATGGTCTATTGTACCATCCATTTCTTGGATTTTGGGTCAATGATGCCAATTCATTCAGTGTCGCCGACATGTCCAAGAGAAGTCACTCAGTTAAATTCATCCTTTGCAATACTCATAAACCTTCATTTTCATGACCGCCATTCATGAACCTTGTTTTTTCAGTCACATTCTATCTCCAAAATAATTACACTCGTTTCATGTCGTTGATGTGGAATACAAGGCCCTCCTGCAATGAGTTGCTTCTTGTCGACATGAACACATTATCCAAGAAGTTGACTTAGAAACACTCTTTTAGTACCTTGGGGCTTGCCTACATCAATGGAAAGTTTCTTTCTTCCACCGATAGGTTGACATCACTGGCCGTTGACCGAAAGACTTTGTATGGTGTTTGACGTCAAAACATCTATTCACACCATACCAAATGTACAACAGTACCTTGAGAATCATTATCATTATCAATGATCTCTCTCGCGTCTGTTAACAACTTACATCATTGGTTGGTAGTCAGAAGGTGTCTTCCCATGTTCGAATTTAGATCACATATTCAAATGGTTAGGCTTGTGCTTGAGTGAATGATTGGATGAGATAGAAGACCCCAGATCTAGCTTCATCCATCCAAGCTACGATTTCAGAAGAGTACTAAATCATTTGTACGATGGCTTTACACTAATGGTCATCCCATCATGGGTCTATATCTGTAGATGACTATCTATGTACATGTAATGAATGTCTATATGTTGAGCATGGGTATTCCTTCCCTCAACGATTCATAAAAAGTCCAAAATATCATGATATTATGTATTATAATCGATGCAGGTCACCATCTACTTCATAACCTCCTCATCACATCATAAAGCATATAACTTCATGCTTTAGGGGGAAACTGTTATAGCTCTATTTGGATAGATCACTCCCATCATTCAGATCAATACTTTTAGGGCTCATCAAACCCTGATTCAGTTGCTACATGCCCTAGAAAATTCATCACATTGAATTCCATCATTCCTAAGAGTTTCCTAGCCTGAAGACATCTTAAAATGACTCCTTGAGGGGCTAGTGCAGCCTTGGTTAGGGGTAAATTCACTGCAGAGCACTTAGGCCCATTCAAGCTTGCTCTACACAGCACCTAGGCCCACTTTGACTTGTGCTAGGCAAGATTGAGTGAAATCTTCATAGGGTTCTAGGAATGTTCCTACATTCTAGACCATTCTAGAAGATTCCCATCTCTAATCCTCTCCTATGAGCTCCAAATTGGATAGGGAATGAATCAAATAACCTCATATCCTCTCACCCCTTCCTCCATGGAAACTAAATCCCAAATTTGAAAGCCATTTAATGCCCAATATATGACAAAACTACTTCCATTTCCCTATAAATTGAGCACTCATCATAGTGATCAGGGGTTCAAATTTGAGAATTTGTAAGGAGATATTGTTGGCTTGAGGTTTGAGTTTGTAAGCAAGTATTGTTATGCTGCTAGAGCATTGTGCTTTTGGTGTGATGAAGGATGGAACTCAAGCTGGATGAGTGACATGAGATTAGGCTTCTTTGGTTGTATCTCTTCATTCTACTTAATAAAGTTGTTTACACCTTTTCCCATATTCTTGTCTTTATGTATGATGTTTATATGTGTAAATTCTTTCGATTCCATTTGCTTATATTAGATAGATTTCTTGCCTTGATTGGTTTTTGTCCTCTATTTATGATTGTAGGTAATTATTGAGCGGATTTAGTTTGAGAAGGAGAAATAGGAGCTCTTCAAAGGAGACAAAGGGAAGCAAAATATAACAAGTAGGTCCCTTGTCTTATTTATCTTCTATAGGAAAAGGTTAAATTCTTTAAATCTATTTTTCTAAGTGTAGCTACCCACTTAGGGAAGTTGTGTTTATCCATAGATGCAAAATTCCACATAACACTCTATATCTCCTTCTCTCTCTCTCCCTGACCCTCTCTGTCCTCCCCTCTCTCTCTCCCTCTAGCTCCAACCTCGATATTTACCTCTATATACATCCCTTTGTCCTTCTCCCTCACTCCCTCACTCCCTCTCTCTCCACCTCTCTCTCTATATCTCTCTTCTACCCTCTCTCCTCCCAATCCATATCTATATTTATATCCATTACTCTTCTCTTTCTCTCTCCCCCACTCCCCCTCTGTCTCATTTTTCTTCTCTTTCTCTCTCCCCCACTCCCTCTCTCTCATTTTTCTTATCTCTCTCTCCCCTTCCTCTCCCCTCCCTCTCTCCCCCCTATCCCCTTACTCGCTTCTCATTAATTTATCCTCCATTTTTATCTCATTCTCTCTCATATTTCCTCCAGCTTTCTCTAATTATATATCACTATTTATCTCCCTCAAACCCACCTTCACAACAACCCTTTATCTCTTTGTCTTCATGTGACCTCTTTCTCTATATATCTATCACGTTCTCTCTCTCTATCTCTCTCCCCCCCCCCATTTGATCCCCGCCATTATATTATATATATATATAATATATATATATATATATATAATATATATATATATATATATATATATATATATATATATATATATATATATATATCACTCTTCCTCACCCCTTTCCTCACTCTCCCTCTCTCTGTTTATTTATCCCCCAACCTTACACACTCACTCATTTACACTCCCTCTCTATCTCCTCCCTCTTCCTTTATCTCTCTATCCTCCATCCCTTTCCCTTCATCTCTCTCTACATCCCTCCCTCACTCCCTCCCTCTCTCCCTCCCCTAGTCCCTCCTTGAAAAAAATTCTCTGCCAATTTATTCTGTCACTTCCACCATGTATCTCCCAAATTTACCTCTCTTTGTCTTATCCTTACTCTCCCTCTCTCTTCCTTACACAAATTCTTCCCATATTTATGTCATTTTTCAACTCTCATTGTCTCTATTTCCTCACAATATTTTCCATTCATCCACCTAATCATTCATCCTCACTTCACTCTCTCTCTCTCTCTCTTTGTCACCCTTGGACCCTCTACACTTCTCTCTCTCCCAACCCCTCTTTGAACCAATGTCTGGAACTAAGAAAAATTATCTCCCTTTCTCTCTCTCCCACAACACTCACTCACTCACCCACTCAAACACTCTTTCCTCGTCCCTTTCAATTTATCTCATTATATCCTGCCTGAATCTCACATGAATTATCTTTGTCTCTCCCTTCCTCCCTACTAGAGTCACTCAACAACAAAACCCATCAAAATCTATCTCTCACTTCCTTCCTATGTCTCCCATAGCTTTATCTCCCTCTGTCTTTCCCTCTCTCTCCTTTTCACACCTTGTTTCTCTATCTCTCTCACTTTTTGACTCTCACTCACTTTCTCTCTTTCTCCCTTTTTCCCCTCACTCACCCACTCATTTTTTCCTCACCTTATCACTCTCTCTCTCTCTCTCTCTCTCTCTCTCTCTCTCTCTCTCTCTCTCTCTATTATGGCCCCTCTTTCCCTCCCTTCTAGCCCTACCTCAACAATTTCATATGTGTTAGAGTTCCTAGAAGTGGGAATGCACACATGTTCCTTGTGTCAAGAATGTTTGCATGTTCTTAGCACCAACAAAACAAGTGCTCCCAACAATAGGAATTCATTTTTAATCCTAACACTAGGAATGAAAATTCATTTCCAATGGTACTAATGCGTACATGTCACTAGCACTAGGAATGTGTGCATGTTAATGAAACTATGAACACATGCACATATTTAGTGCTAAGAACACATAGACATTTTTTTGAATTAGATTTTTTATGGGGAACCATGTTTAGTCATACTTGAATTCATCCAAGCTCATGGGAGAAAAAATTGTAGCAGGGTTGACCCCTGACTCAAGGTGGAACCCTTTTGGTTGGGTTGTCTATCTTCAAGGCAAAGAAATACCTGATAGAGGTCCCAAATTTCAACTAATCAATTGTCGACATGTCAGTTATAGTTCAAGTATCATTGATCCATGTCGTCTCCAAGTAAAATGTAAGTTCCAACTTCTAAATCTACTCAACTCCTAACTATATTTTAGTTGAAAACATTCGGGCACTGTTAAAATTTTTATCCCAACTTCTAGCTTGTAGTTGAGCCCAACCTCCTGGCCTATCTCGGAGTAGACCCCAAGACATATATATTTTGGCGTTATGTTTTTTTGTTTTATATAAAATTGTTAGTGCAAAAACAAGAGGGGGATAAAGGTATTGGGTTGGTTTAAAAAATCTTTCTTGAGAAAGACATATTTGTCATGATTTGTTCCATCATTTGTGTCATGAGAGTGTGTGTACACTCACTAGAGAATGAATCCTAAAATATATTTGTTTGAAGAGTAGTAGAGAGGGATATTTGAAATCCCATTAAACATAGGACTTTAGCGGATGAGGTGAAGAAGAAATTAAGGTGAACCAAAGTATAGGTTAAATATAGAGGATAATAAAAAAGACAATTCATGAAGTCAGAGAAGAGAAGAAGACTGGAATTAGACAAAGAGAACAAACTTTAGAAGAAGTAGCAACACCTATTCAAGTGAGGTAAATGGTTTTTTATTTTTCCAGCTAATTTGTGAAGTAACTAGTTGATTTCAGGAGATAATGGAAAAGATTGGTAACATGCATTTGAGTACTTAATATGGAAAACCTAAGAGGACAACCTAAGTCCTTAAATGACAAAGAGAGAAGTGAGAAATAACCTATTAGCCTTAAAATTTGAAGAGTGAGAGTAGTTCCATAGTTGTGGTTATGGGTAGAATTTTCAATAGAAGGAAGATACCAAGAGAAGGAATTGGTATACCTGACAAGTCATTGACTTGTTTTAGTGATGGAGAAGGTTGTGTGTAGCTCATGATTGTACAAAGGGAATCCACAAAAGTAGGGAATGAGAATGTCTAGTGATGGCCATGAGTAGGGTTCATAGAGAATTCACAATCAACAGAAAAATAATTCCAAAGAAGTTGGCATGAGGAGGTTGAGTGATGAAGAATTTGAAAAGGAAATGAAAAATTTGAAGGCACAACTTAATGTGATAATGGATTTGTTACAAGAATATGAGAAATTCCAGAGAGATGGTTTGGTGTTGAAGAAGAAAAGGGTGAAGTGGCCTATGTTGTAAAATAGGATGAAGGATAAACTAAATACTTCACCAAAGAGGGAAGAACATATGAAAATTGAGGATGATGAAGAAGATGTTTTCCTCTGTGGACTAGAGCAGGGACCATTGCTTGGTGAAGATTATGAAGAGATGAGGTATATGGAGAGTCCTAAACACCATGTGAAAATTAAAAATCAATGAGAGGAGTTGTCAACAAAAGAGGAGGCTAAAATTCCTTTCATTTTTTAAACTAATAAGCTATGTATGTTTACAAGTGCTAATGAAGAAGGAAAAACACCTAGAACAACCCTACAGGATGAAGAGGATGGATATTACAAACATAAAGGAAGAAAAAAAGTGGATTTAAATTATGGGAGATGATGAAACATTGTTGTTTCATAAGGACAATAATAATATCAGTCATACAAAGTCGATAAATATTGTTGTATGTGCACAGTTGCACAAACTTAATGGTGAATAGAACACAACAGGATTGGGTCATGAATGTAAAGACAAAAGGAAAAATTACAATGAGATTCTCCAAAATAATGAAAAAATAAAATTATTGGAAAGGTTTTTAAGAGAACCTGAGATTACGGCCAGGGAGGAGGAATGTTCAACCATGCCAAATAACGAAGGGGTGCTCATTGCATCAAAGGAAATAAAGGATTTTTTTTTCCAATTTTATTACATGCTTGCAGGCAAAAGAGAAGAGGAATATGAAGCTATACTAAAAGAGATAAAGTTGATGTTGTTTCAAGGAGGAGAAAATCAAATTAATTTTTATTTAACAAAAAGATACATAGAGGATTCTAACAGTGAAATCAAGGACCATGAACTTGTATTGGTGAAGGAAATTGCATTCCTAGTGCATGTGTGGAGAAGGAAACTGCACATATTAAGGTAATGTATTACCTGTATAAAATGAACTCTTCTCGACTGGTTTTATGGGGGCATTGGAAAGTGAAGGACTCGAACAAGTTGTCCCGAAGGAGGAGGAAGATTCCTAGGTGGACTTTTAGAAGTGTGAGCATGAAGAAATAAATAGAAGTGATCCCTTTCACAAATTTGTAGAAAATGCATGTATAAATATAATGACATTGGTTTATGAATATGACCATATACAAGATGAGGAATATTTCTTTAAATCTATTGTAAAAGGAGCTAGAGATGGAAATATGACATGTGGAAGCACTCATAACAAGGAAAAGGTGTGACATTCAGATTATTTGATGTCACAATATGGAAGGGATTTACAAATTTTGGAGGATTGGTTGGACCATCTCAATGTTGAGGAATATTGCACAAAGAATGAAGTTGAAGGACTGGAGAGATTGAGAAATTTAAAGAATTTATATCTAGTGATAAAACTCATATTGAAAAGGCTATTGAGAGAATAATTGAAAATATAGTAAAGGGACATTAAGTGATTCCAAATGAAGAGGAGGAAGGAAGAGAAGTCTGGAGGAAGCTTTGTAACTATAGATTTGAAGAAGAAATATATATGCAGTTAAGATGCAACCATAAAACGGAGCAACAAAAACAAAGAATTTTGAATTGGATTGAGTGAGTTACAATTAAAAATTCATACAATTTTTTGAGATAGGATGTGTGACTCTTCCTTGAAGTAACCAGAAAATTTTTCAAAGAAAAAAATATAATTTAGGAAGGTGACGGTCAGGGAACACCAATTGATGGGTGCATAAATAAAATTCCACTTTTTTTGGAATTGATGTTTCTTTCGAGGTCCCTTGACTTATAATTTTGGCATTAAAATTGAGTATTTTTTTAAAAAACATGTGGAGTATATTTCAATAGTAGGATGGGTCAATTTTAAAGTAGAAATAACCAAGGATTATACTATGGTGGTGTACAACAACAAAGAAAAGGAGATTCAAAGAAAAGAAACATGACAGTACATGTGATATTTTTTTGGCATAACAAGAAGGCAACAACAAAACAGGGTTTGGGACCCTTGAACCCAGAAGGTGGCAAGAAACACATGAGATAAAGCATTTGATCAACAATAATATAGAGTTTTGGATTCAATAGGAACATGACCAGGATGTCATATTTTCTTTCCACTCGAGGAGTCTGATGCAGGAGAATCAATATCCAATCATCATATTTTTCCTAGACCTGAAAGGGGTCCTCTAAATTGTGATAAAAATATTAAAATCCTCATTGTCATCTAGTATAAATTAGAATTAGAATTTAGTTTAGAGATAAGTGTCTTGATTCTAGAATAACCTTGGATTGACAACTGTTAGGCAACTTTGATTTACTATATTTTGTTATCTAGTTTGATGAGATGTTTTTTTGGGGCTAATAAGGCCTTTACAGTTGTAATCAGAATCTATTGAGTTATTGGTAAGCTTTAGAGTGGGGGTAAGGCGTCTAGAAGAGATTATTTTATCTAGTTTCATTGTTTTTTCTTCATGTAGGGTTATACAAAATAAATATATGACATTCTAAGGAGGAAGAAAAAAAAAGGCTCAATAGTAAACTATTGTAAAAAAAATCCTCTCTAAATATATTTCTTAGAGTCAATGAATCTAATCCTCAGCTTTAATGTGTTTGTTATTCTCATGCCTTCATTAATTCCATATATATTCTATGTAAGACTAGAAAAGTGCTCCCTATGAATTAATTAATAATGATAGAATGATCACTATGTCTAAATGCATTCCTGATTACTAGGGAGATCTAAAAGTGTGATCAAGAAACCCAGTACCAAAGGAAAAGATAGAGGGAAGAGTGGAATGAAGCATTCCTACAGGAGAGCACGAGGCTCTATAGTGAAAAATAATTTACAGAGGGGGAGAGGTAATTGATTATTGCACAAATCAATGACTGAAAGGATTGGCTCACAATCTAGAAGAAGCATGAGCTACTGGAACAAAGAATTCTATGAAGGAAGCTAAGACGAGGACCATATGGCCTCAAAGGCCAGAGGAAATCATTCTTTCTTAATACAAAAAATATGGGTGTTGTAAGTCTATGAATGCATGTGTTTTCACTTTGTGCAAGCTTGTAGGCCAAGAGAAGCTAGGCACCATTTTAGCTTCTCTAACAACACTAGTTTTGTGAACATGTCGGCATAATTTTTCTTTGTATGGACTTTTTGGAGAGCTACCACTCCACTTTAATCAATTACTTGTCTTATAAAATGGCATTTAACACGTGTATGTTTTTTTCTCACTATGATAAGTTGGATTCCTCGCAAAATGAATAATACTTTGACTATCACAAAATACTTTCACCTTGTACTACATCCTTCCAAACTCACCTAGAAAATCTTTTAACCAAATTGCCTCTTTGTAAGCATGTGAGACAACTATTTATTTTGCTTGAGTAGTGCATAAAGCAACTATGTTATGAAGTTTTGGCATCCAACTAACATCTCCACCTGCAAGAGTAAAAACCTATCCAAAATTGGATCTCCTCTTATTTAAGTGACCTGCAAAATTTAATGAACATAACCATAGACAAAATCGCTACTACCATTATAGGCGATAAAGTAATTATTTATGCCTTCAATATACCAAAGCACCCATTTCACTATTGCCTAATTCTCTATACCTGCAATTTCCATGTATCTACTGAGAACACCAATTGCGTGTGAAATATTTGGCCTTATACTAACTGTTGCATACATTAAGCATCCTATTGCATTAACATATGGTATACCAGACACATACTCTTTTTCTTCATCATTACTAGGATAGAAACTTGAAGAAAGTTCAAAATGGAAAGCTAAAGGGATTTGAATAGGTTTGATATTATTTATACAAAATGTTAGAAGTATTCACTCCACTTACATCTGTTGTGATAACCACATCTTACCATTTTTACTATATTTATTGTGAGGTTCCCTCCTAGTGTCCTATAGCTAAAAACTAATTTCCTCTAATTTTAAACACAATAAGATGGGAAATAACTTATTTATATCCAAACATTTATTTGATGATAATTTACCATTAAAATTTATTTACCACAAATTAAATAAGTAATAATTAATTGCAACCATTTACATAAGTAATCAATAAACAGAGGAATACATGTTCCAATAGCTTAGTTGAGATGCTCCTGAGCTCTTGACTCTGTTGGGATGCTCCTCTTGACTACCCAACTAAATTTGCCTCCCAGCCAGCTAGAAAGTATTTCATAGCCCAAGGAACCTCCACAGGTTCCCTAGCCCTTTGAGCCCGAGTCCAACCAGATATAGTGTGTCCAAGTTTAAAAAACACTCTCAAGATCCAAGTTTGTATTACCTCGTTTATCTCTCCATTCTCTCCCTTATCTTTCTCCACATTCCTAAACAAAACAAAGTCAAAAACAAAGCCGAGATGAAGGATCTTCTCCCCTCTCCTCTAATCATCCTTCCCCTTTTATGTATCTTCGCCCCCATCCATCTAAACTACCTATCACTAATGCCATGACTACCCCCTCACCCTTTCATTTAGTATCCTTGACTTTTCTTACCATATCTTATTCAAGTAGATTTGAGATGACATTTTGGGGATAAGATATGAATATTTAATTTCGAAATTAATTGGAGAAGACAATATCTTCTCCCAAGTAGATTTTGAGAAGACACCTTGGGATATGGATATTTAATTTGGAATAAATGGAAGGAGACCATATCCTATCCAAATTTAAATGTGAAAAGACAAGTTGGGAATTGAATAATAACAATAATAAAATTTATATTAGTAAATAAAATTACAATTTCACCAATGTAGGTATATACCAATATTTCTTGATAATTATAAGTCAATATTTTCAAGTAATTTAAACACTAATAAAATTTTCAAGATAAGATTAAGTACGGCATTACATTTATGTATCTCCATGCCAAACATTTATTTTGCTGCTCCATGATCCTCCATTTCAAAAGTCCTAGCCAACTGATCATTTAACTTGTCGATCTCAACCATGATTTTTCTTACTATAGGAATATCATCAACATATAACACCAAAATAATGAATATTTCATTTTCCAATTTTTGAAGGCAGACAAAATGATCATACTCATGTCTGGTAAAATTCTGGCTCATCATGAAGGAATCAAAATTCTTGTACCATTGCCTGGGAGACTGCTTCATTCGATACAATCAATTCTTGACTTTGCAAACAAACCTCTTGTTGTAATTTTGAAAAAAACCTTTTGGTTGTTCCATATATATAACTTCATCCAAATCTCCATGTAAGAATTTTGTTTTAGCATATATTTTCTCTAAATCTAGATTAATTAATGCAACTAATTCTAAAACAACTCTAATTGAAACAAGATTAACAAGTGGTTAAAAAATCTCATGGAAATAAATACCTTCATTTTGAGAATGTCCTTTTGCAACCAATGGTGTTTTATACTTCTGAACAATATCATAAAATCCTTTCTTTAATTTGTAAACCCACTTGCAACCGACAACCTTCCTACGCTTAGGAAGTTCCACTAGATCCCATGTCTTATTTCTTTAAGGTATCCATTTCCTCTATCATTCCTAATTTCCATTTATCTGTATCAAGTACTTCCATTTCTTCCTGATAGTAGCTAGGTTCTCCATCATTAGAAATTAAAGCAAGAAATGTAGCAAAATCATCATACCTTTTAGGAGAATATATGATCCATATAGACCTCATACAATTTGTTGCAATATTTCCTCAGTTTTCTGAGAAATTTATATATCCTAATCTACTTCTATAAGATTTTCTTCATGATGTTCCTCCCTTGAATATGATTCAGTTTCCAATTGAACTCGTTGAATCTATGGTACTTCTTCCTATTTCATTTCACCATCTACATACGATTATATGAGTGATGATTCATCAAATATGACATCTTTGTTAATAATGATTTTGTGGGTAGAAGGATCCCACAATCTATATCCCTTAAATCCATCACCATATCCAACAAATATTAGTATTTTTTATTTTGGATCTAACTTAGAACACCAATTCTTAGGAATAAGAGCATAGGCATCAAAACCAATAACTTTAATATTTGAATAATCACTAGATTGACATGGCCATACATCTTCTAAAATATTACAGTTAATTGCAATTGATGGTGATTGATTTGCTAGATAGCATGTTGTAATAACTGCTTCTACGCATAATTCCTGCTACAACTTGGCATTATTGAGCATACTCCTTTCTCTTGAGAAGAATTTTATTCATGTCTTCAGTAACACCATTTTGCTAAGGAGTAGAAACCATGGTTTTATGTCTTTCGTTCCTAGCTTCCTAGCAATAATTTTCCAATTCCTTTGAAGTAAAATTGGTTCCATTTTCAATTCTAAAACATTTAATTGACATTCTAGTGTTATTTTGAACCAAATCTCTATACTTCTTAAAAGGATCAAATACATCATCTTTTATTTTCAGTAAATATATCCACACCTTTATAGAGTAATCATCTATAAATGTTACAAAATATGAAGGTCATCCAAAAGAGACTTTAGGAGATGTCCCCAAAGATATGAATGGATGTAATCAAGGATACCTTTACTGACATGTTTTCCTGTTTTAAATTTATTTCTAGATTGCTTTCGATAAATACAATGCTCAGAGAATTTCAAATTCATATATCTCAAGCGTGGAAGTAATTTGCAATCAACCAATACCTTCAGCCTTTTATCACTGATATGACCCAAGCGTAGATGCCATAAACGAGTCATTTGCACCTTTAGATCTATTGTTGCGTGATCTATTCTTTTCATTCCTTCAAGCTTATAATGTTTCCCAAAAATTCTAGCCTTCATGAGCACCAAGATTCCTTTCGTCAACTTTATAACTCCACCTTGAATTTTACATTTATAACTAGTAGAATGTAACACTCCCAAATATATTAAGTTATTTATAAGATTGGGAACATGCCTCACCTCTGTTAACATTCTAACAGTACCATCATACATTTTAATCCTAATACTACCAATCCAAACAATTTTGTGTGTAACATCATTACCCATGAAAACCACATCATCATCAATAGATTGGTATGAAGAGAACCAATTCCTATGGATATATATATGATGGGAAGAAATAGAATCAAATTCTATGGTATTGGTAGAACTAAAACTGATAGAGGTTACAAAATTATCCCAAGACTCAGGAAGAGACCACAATAGTGTAATTGCTTTATCTCCCCCTTCGAGATTCACGTCTATATTAGACGACTGACATAAAAGAGTATTGAAAGAAATGAAATTATCAGAGATATTTGTAGCTTCCTTCATCCGCAAACTATATAACTGTCTCTTCAAGTAGATTTTGTTGGTCAAGGACTTCCTCATATAAATTATTTGTACCTTGTTCCATAAGCATGTTTTTGTTTTCTCTCCAATCATGTGAAACAACACATCATTTTCCAAGCACAGATGAATAGCACCGAGGGATCTTGCATCCATGTCCTCCCAATCATCATCATCTATTTCCATGAGTTTATTTTCCTTGCACAACAATGCCTTTTCTAGTCCTTTTTTCACAAGCATATCTTGTACATTAACCTTCCATATCTCAAAACTATTACTCCCATTAAACTTTTCTATTTCAAACATTTCACTCTGCATATTAACTATTAACACAAACTTTTCTTGAAATCTTTGATACCACTTGTTGATTTAAGCAATGAAATCATAACCATAAATTGAAATTACAGAAAATAATGGAAAATAAACAAGATCGCAGAATAATCAAACACAAATATTGACACAATGTTTTACGTGGTAAAACCCTCCTTGTGAGGGAATCATCAATGAAGCAACAATAATCAATATTCTTATTATTCAGTGGATATTTACAACAATCAACTCATAGGCATACATTATCCAACCATTGAACCCACTCTCAATTCCTTTTTCATTTTTCTTATTGCTTCTATATGCTTACATGGATAAATAGTAACCTGTCATACTTTTTCTAATTTCGTCCACATGTTTTAAAGAAGTTACATAAGAAAGTTTTGAAATAAAATAAAATATTTATTTTTATATGTTTTTTCCAAAAAATAGATTAAGAAAAAAAACCAAAAGAAAGAACCAATTTTAGCTATTGTCCCAAGAATATAAGGAAATAGTTGGAAACTTATAACACTGGTCAGTAAGTGAGTCTTGAAAGAGAAAGAAATACCTTACTGAGGTCCTAACTTGCAACTAATAAATTATCGAATTGTTAACTACAGTTAAGTAATTTTCCAACCATGTCATGTTCAAGTAGAGTGAAAGGGCCAACCTCTGGATCCACTAAACCCCCGAAAATATTTGAGGCCAACCACATTTTGGAACTCCTAAAATTTTGATCCTGACCTCTAACTTCTGGTCGAGCCCAACCCTCTGACCTATCTGAAAGAAGACCCCATGACATATACATTTAGGGATTTTTTTTTTTTGTTTTATATAAAAGGATTAGTGTGTGGAGAAGAGGGGGATAACAGTATTGGTGCAGGTTTCTAAAAACATTCATGAGAAAGGTGGGTTCGTCATGATCCACTACGTTAAAAGGAATACTTGAACATCATTGCAACTGGTCAAAGCTTCAAAGAAGAAATCATTCTTAATGGAGGACATGGAGCAATGTTGTTCCAATCACCAATAGAGGAAAACCCCAAAGAAAACATGCCTATTCATTTCTATAGTAAGAAATAGGAAGAAAAATCCTTAAAGCTACACACTACCACACTGGCTACCTCATTGTTTTGCACAAACCATTAGATATTCCTCTACCTCAATGCTAGTTGCAGGTCGATGATTTTCTTCACATATAGGTTAAACAATTATCCATGCTTCCACTATGCCACTTTCTTGGCTCCACATATCGTTGAATTAACGTTTTCACATCTTCATCACCTCCAAAAGTCTTCTTCTTGCAAAGCACATATAGAGAAACACACACACATCGGCAATCACTCTAGTTTCACATAATTACAATGAGTTCATCCCCTTGCCAACACCCCCCCACACCCTTTCGTGAAATGGGGGGCCTAAACTCTCTCTGATGCCAAGAGAGAAAATGTGATTACATGCTCACACAAATTATTATTTCATTCAAAATAAATATAATACACTTATATAGTTAAGCAAGGTTCAACTAGTTTCAATACCTCAACAATGTCCAAAAAGCCCTTAATCAAATCTACTATTGAAAACATTAATCCCAACACAATATATATGAAGTAGTAATTTAATTCATAACCAATTAAGGGTTAAGATAAATTCATAGTAATAATAAATTGTAAAAAAGATACATACTCCCTAATGATAAATATATATAATACTACATGTTACATGTTTTGAAATAATGGTAACATGTTAATTTAACTGTTGTTTTTAAGTAATATATGTTGTATTTTTTTATTTAGACAAATTCAAAAATATATAATTTTGAAAATTATTCTTCTTTTTAAAACGGGAATATATATAATATATATATAAAATATGGTTTTATGGGAGTCATTTTCCCGATACAAACTATTACAAAGAGAGTCCATTGAACTTCACGAAATCATAGAGATGGCATTTATGGAAAGGATAGCCATTATCGTTTCTAACTAATTAAGTTAAATATTATGTATAATATATATGATTTAATTATTTTATTAATTATTTTATAATAAAAAATAAATATAAATAAATGGTTTATCTCATTTATATTTAATTTTCAACAATCTATATGGTATGCATATTACTTAGTATAAAATTCTATGTGGAATGTAAAACTTCTAGAATATTTTATTCCTTTTGCTAATAATATCTATATGTGTGTGTGAGATAAAATTTAGGTGAAAATATATATATGAAATATCATCACAAATACCATAAGAACACAAAGTGATCCAGTGGAAGAAACAATCAACATGGCTACTTAAGCCAATCAAACAAAAGGTAGGGATAATCTTCTATATGAGAAAATGGGAAAATGAGTAGAATAAGAGAACACCAAAACACTTAATGTTATGTAACCAACTAACAAAATATAATAAAAGATAGATCAACGACTTCAAAATTAGCCTCTTCAAGGGGGCAACCTCCTTTACCTTACACAAATAAACAATTCTTGGATGATACAAATGAAAAAGCCTTCTTTCTATATATAGGAGTCTAAGGGGTCACAATATAATCAAAGCCTAAATAACAATAATAATATACGAGTACATCAATAACAATAGTGGGCTTCTAAGGGGCACAATAATAATAAAATGGGGACAATAGGGGCACAACAATAACAATAAGGGTTGCAATGACAATAATAATGGGGGAATCAGTAGTATTATAGGGACCTAACATGCCCCTCTCCTTCAAAAAAGTGTTGTCCTCAATGCATGAGTAGTTATGGATGTTTCTGTATAAAATGCTCACCCTCCCATGTGGAATCTTCAGTGGGTAAGTTCTTCCACTTGATGAGATACTCTGAAATTGATCGATTGCGTAGCTGTCGAGTTCTTGTTTCAATGAATGCTTCAGGTTCCAATATGATTTTTCCTTCCTCTTCAAGTTCTGGCAATATTGTTTGAACTAGGAGTTTGTCACCAATAACCTTCTTCAGGCATGAAACATGGAAAACTGGGTGCACTCGGGAAGCTACAGGAAGCTCCATTTTGTATGCCATATTATGAATACTTTGCAACACCTTGTACAAACCATAATATTTTGGTGACAATTTATTGTCCTTCTTAGCTTTCTTGAGTCACATTTGTTTATATGGTTGTAGTTGTAGGAATAGCGATTCACCTAAATCAAAACTTTTTCAATGCAATCTTGATCTACCACTTGTTTCATTCTATTATGCGCCAAAGTGAGGTTATCCTCTAAGAGTTGGAGAACTTGTTGTTGATGCTCGATGTGATATTCCACTGCTTTAACCTTAGAATTTTCTCTTAAATATGATGTGATGGATGGTGGATGATATCCATAAAGTGCATAAACTTGGTCATTTCTACTTCATGGAAGGAAGTGTTATACCACCATTCAGCAAGAGGCAACCATTTGACCCACTGTGTTTGTTTATCAGATACAAAGCAACGAAGATATCCTTCCAAACGTTTGTTTACTATCTCAGTTTTCCCATCAGATTGAGGATGATAAGGTGAGTTATGAGCTAACTGAGTAACAAGACAAGAAAATAATTTCATCCAAAAATTTCCACTGAAAATGGGATCTTTGTCGCTCACAATAACTTTTGGGTTTCCATGTAACTTTTGAATTGTTTCTATAAATGAAGTAGAAACTATATTGGCTTTAAATGGATGCGATAATGCTCAAAAGTGTGCATATATGGTAAGTATTTCAACTACCACCATGATGACACTCTTTCCTTCCGACTTGGGTAAACTTGTGATAAAATCCATTGAAATCTCCTCTGAACGTTGGCTTGGAATGGATAATGTTTGTGATAGACTTGGTGTCTTAATTGTTTCAACTTTATATTTTTGGAAAACCAAACATTGCACCACAAAGTTTTGAAAATTCAATTTAAGACCATCCCAAAAAAATTCCTTCTTGAACCTGTGGTAAGTCTTTAAAAATCCCAAGTGCCCTCCTAAGGGAGAGGTGTGCAATTCCATAAGAATATTTTGTACCATAAGCGATATTTGTACCATAACGAATCATTTTTCTAGCTAAATGTATAAGATGTACTCAGACCTTGTTGAAGCTTTTGAATGAGTGCCCACACTTCTTCATCATTCTTCCATTCATCCCTTGCTTTGTTTATCCAATCTGGTTGGATAATAGAAACGACGCAAAGGAATGTTTCCACATCCTCATCCTTTCTTGAGAGTGCATCTACCACAACATTTTGCTTTCCTTTCTTGTATATGATTTCAAATTCATAACCGAACATCTTTGTGACCCATTTTTGCTGCTCTTCTGAAGATAATATTTGTTCTAAAAAGTATTTAAGACTATCATGATTTGTTTTTACCTTAAAGTGTCTTCCCATTAGGTAGGGTCACCATTTCTTAAGGGCATGTAGTATTGCCAAAATTTCGTTCTCATAAATAGTTTTGTGTAAATAATTTCCTTTGATTGGACAACTTTCGAAAGAAATTGGTCTTTCATCTTGCATTATAGTAGCACCAATTCCATTTCTTGAGGCATCACATTCCACAATAAATGTTTTTGTGAAGTTCGGCGTAGCTAAGACTAGCGCTTGGCACATCGCCTCTTTAAGATGTTCAAAGGCCTTCATTGCTTCTCAAGTCCATGAAAATGCATCTTTCTTAAATAATGTTGTTAAAGGTGCTATTATTCTCCCATAATTCTTAACAAACTTGTGATAATACCCTGTCAACTCGAGAAATCCTTGCATACATGCTTTATGGATGTGGGGATTTTCCATTCCTTAATGGCTTCAATTTTTCTAGGATCTACTTTCACACCTTCATGAGATACAATATGACCTAGATATTCCACCTCTTGTACTCCAAAAAAACATTTCGAGCTTTTTGCATATAATTGTTTCTCCTCCAATAGTTTGAGCACCCTGTCAACATGTTGAACATGATCCTTCCAAAACTTCTTGTAGATTAGTATATCATCAAAAAATACTAACAAAAATTTTATTTCTTAGGGGCATCAATTAATGATAATAATGCTTCACTATGCCCTTCGAATTCCTTCAAACTAATTTTTCAAACCAAACTTATGCAAAATTTTAAAAAAACTGCACATACTTTTTAAATTTTTAGGATCTCGATATTGAATCTACTGTATCTATGTAATTTTGGATTTCCAAGGTCCAAAATTTCCTCCTATAGTATTTCTCTGAGTCCTCTTTCAAACCCCGCAAGTCTACTCAAGATTGGATTCTCCAAGGAAGAGTTAAATCTGCCACGATGACTTGATTATAGATGGGCTTAGTAGAGTGAACTTGTACGATGTGCCACGTGTCACTGGTTTGACCTTAGGACCTGCAACTGATACAGAGAAAACTACATGTTTTCCTTTTTCTGTGACTTTTTATGAAATTTCAATATGATGCTCAAGGAGAAAGTTATGACAATTTTCCCTAGGTAACTTGTTTGAGATATAATTCAGGAGCCTTCAAACACCCTAACTTCCTGGGATCCTATCTCCAAACATATAGCGAGAAAATATCTTAAATTTTGACTCAAAGTTCATCGAGATTTTGGCTCAAATGGGTTTTAATTTCAACTTCCGAAACATCTTTAAAAAGTTATAGCGAAAATTCCACAATGACCTGTTTGGAGAAGCAAGACCCTAGAATGTAAAGCTCTAATACAAATTTTATGTAACCAAATCACAAAGTAGAAGAAAAGATAGATCAACGACTTCAAAATCAACCTCTTTGGGGGTGGGAACCTCCTTTACACTACACAAATGAACAATTCTTGGATGATACAAATGAAAAAACCTCCTTTCTATATATAGGAGTCTAAGGGGTCACAATATAATCGAAGCCGACAGAACAATACTAATATAAGGATACAACAATAACAATAGTGGGCTTCTATGGGGCACAATAATAATGATATGGGGACAATAGGGGCACAACAATAAAAGTAAGGGCTTTGCACGACTTCTCAAGGGAAGGGGTGATGGGGGTTAAAGAACCTTCAACCTACTAAGGAGAACATAGAAACAATGAATCATGCAATCCAACCAATTGTAGGACTCATAATTAATGCATTCTTAGCTGAAGCACCCAAAAACACAGTATGATTTCATTTCAAGGAGGGTAGGAAGGAATATCCAATATATGAGTGATCATGTTCTAATAGACATGTTCTTCGGTCTCTATCCATTTGAGAAGTATACGTTGCAATGGATAAACAACAAATGGAAAAACAAGGGCCAAATGCAGCTAAAATTTTCCTCAAAAATATTATTTAAATATTCTTTCATTGTGCATAAGACATAGAGAAGTTCTTTGAGGAATTCCATTATTTCTAGAACTATGTAGGACTACACTAAAAGTACTAGATAGAGAGATTATCTCTTGAGAAAAATACTTCACCTCAACACCAGTATGGATTAGACTTGTTTCTCTTTAAAAGAAATTCTATGATGTTAAAACAATAGAGAGAATTGGAATTGACTTTGTAATATTACCTTTTCCTTATATGGTCAAAATTGATGGAATCTACCCATGGTATTTACTATCGAATTTTCCCATGGGATCTGACCATGGTATTTACCTTCAATTTTCAAGGGAAAATAAAAAAATAAGGTTTCTAGAGAGTACATCAAGCTTATTAAAGGGGACAGGAGCTAGGAATTTGGATCATCGTGAGTTATATATCTATTTTTTCTTTGCTGAGCACTTGGCAAGGCCAATTCTAGTTTGATCCTAGGACGAAAACCCTCCGATGATCATTGTTGGGTGGATCCTTCCAAGATTTACAATAGTGCTTCAATATTTTAGCTTGATCATTTGATGAGCAGTCATGGATTCCATTGGCAAGGGCTTCACTATTACTTAAATGGGAATGTAATTTTTTTTTTTTTTTTTTTCAGTTATTAATATAAATAAGTGGCTGCATTTTTTTCTTTCTTAGATCCCTTCATGTTCTGTGTTTGGGGTTGAAGCATTTTTAGGACACTATAATGTGCCAAATCTCTTGAAAATATTTCTATTTGGGATCTTACAGTGGTATAAAAGTTGTGCATCCTACTACCTAAAGGTTTTGTTAATAGATTTCATTTTTATTTGCAGGATTGAAAACTCTTCTCATAGCTTTCGTGGATTTATTTTCACCCTAACCAACATTTCCATCTTTATTGGTACTCGATATCACCCTAGTTGATCTCTTATTTTTTAGTAACTTATTTTTGGATATGTTTTAGCTAAGGTGAAGGGTTTCAAGATTAGATCTGGGCTAAATGTAATCATCAGGAGACAAATATATAAGTATCCTAGCAGAGATCGAGGTTTATTATGGAGGACCTAATCATTAGAGGTTGATATTTGATAGATATCAAACCCAATTAAACCTAAAGGGTTGATCCATCATTTCTTTTAACAAGTCATGGGTTAAAATATTGTTGCTGCATACAATGTTGGGTTTATTCATTGATGTATTGTCTTAAGGCATTGGGTTACTCATGCATCATGTAGGAAACAATCATAAGGTCTTGAAGGCTAGAAAGCCACACATGCCACGTTTCGGAGCTGAGGTGTTAGGCCAGGAGGCTATAACTACTATAGTAGATAATGCAATGTTGTGGACCATTCATTTTCTAGACATTAAGACTAATGAGCCATTCCACCACTAAATAGCTATATTAAAACAAGGGCCAAATATTTATTTTGGTAATATTCCCGGGGCTCAATTATTATTTTGAAAGTTCGACTCAGAGTAAAAGTTCTTCCCCTTGGAAAAATCATAATTTTCATTAATAGGAAAATTATATGTTGTAGATGCAAAGTGCATATGCATAAGATGTGGCTGTGTGCCAGTTCAAAATTTTGAGATCCAAAAATAAGTTCTCCATGCAGGGAGACAGTCTTTTAAATAGTATTGCATAATTGACATCAAAATTAAACATACTCTACATAGAGAGCATTTCTAAAAACATCTATACATAGTTCAAAATAGACAAAATAAGAGAGACTTGATTTTCATAAGTTCAAGATCCTATTGAACATGTTCTGCATCATCCATATAAGGTCGGTGGTAGTACTAGAAATGTTCATCTCGCTGCTACTCCTGTATCAAACAAATGTTGCGTGGCATGATCTCTCCCATTTTGGAAGGTTGGTCAGTGATGGCGTTTTGTTCCCTGTAGATGTGATGAATTTTTTTTTGTCAAAATGTGTGATGCATTTATGAATTTCATACAATATATGTCCCAATGTGAATGTGTGACAGATTTTGGTTTTGTTTATCCAGTCACAAACAATTTTGGAATTACCAAAAATTTGAAGATTATGACAATCTTTTTCTATAGAAAATTTGATGAGGTAGTATGTCGTGGAGATTTTAGAAAAGTTATTGGTGCCATTCCTATGTCCCATTTGAATATGATAATAATGGTTTTCCGAAATGTGAAGTATAGCCCTGCCACCACATCCTGTATCTTGTGCGGAGCCATCAAAGAATGCCTAGGGCTTTGAGTGATTTATGGATTCAGGAATGATATTCCTGGGAGGTGTGGTGGTCAAGTCCTCAGGGAGAGAGTTGTAGTCAACTATAATTCTAGCCAAGATGGAATTCCAATGGGGGTGTAATGGAAGATGTAGCGATATCTGGCTATCCACATTTCCCAATAGATGAGAAGGGGGAGGTTTCTAGTCTTGAGCGATGTAGTAGATGTCCACCAATTTGCCCAAGCTTCCTTGGTAGCCTGTCCCCCCCAGATAATAGGCAGGTGGAGGTGGGTAAGAGTGGAGGTCCAAAGGCCGATAGTGACTGAAGATGACATAAATAAATGATCCAGGTATTCGGAATTGTTCTTGTAGAAACAACACCAATATGAGCCATATTTCCCTCTTTTAATCAAATTTTCACCAGTCAACACCTTATCTTTTAGTATAGACCACAGGAGTAGTCTAGTATGGGGAGGTGCTTTTAGTTTCCACATCTCTTTCCACCATGTTTCAATGTGCTAAGGCTTGTGGTTATTTGCCAATAGTAGGTACCCCTCTTTTGGGCAGTATTGACCACTCTTAGCAATGGCCCATATGATCTCATCCTCCCCTTCTTTGAGCCTAATGTGGGATTCCTATAGGGTAGAAGTGTAGATGTCCCATGCTTGGTGCCATTGATGGGGGAGGAGCAAGTTGTAAGCTATCTTCCATGCTTGATGGAGGAAGGAAGTTTGCTCTAGGTCTGAGGCATGATTTATATGTGTGATTCCTTTCTCAGTGAGGATCTAGAGTAAGTCCCTGGGAAGATGATGTGCATTTTCGCATCCTATCCATGGGGCTTGGCCAATTTAGATAGAAGCCCCATTAGATATTCTCTAAGTTAGACCATCCCATATAAGGGGTAGTGCATTCAGAACTGCTTTCCAGATATTAGATATCCTTGATTTGTTCTAGCTAGGTAGTCTCAGCCACTCCAAAGGCATGAGTGAAGCGATATATTTTGTAGTGGAAATTTTGGTCTAGAGACTGGTGGAGGTAAGTATATTCCACCCAATCTTAGCTGCCACCACAGTGGAAAAGTCCTCCAATTTTTTTATGCCCCATCCTCCCCATTTCTTGGGTATAGATAGGAGGTCCCATATAGCCCAAGAAAATATTCTCCCAAGTTGATTGCCTTTCCAAAGGAATCTACTACAACGGTTCTATATTCGATTGAGGATGCCTCTAGGTATCCATGCAAGAGACATCCAGTAGACCAGGGTGGCTTCTAGAACTACTTTGATGAGCACCAGCCGGTCGGCTCTGGAGAGATATTTGTGGTACCAAATATGGAGTATTTTCTCTAGCTTGGTAATTAACCATATGCAGTCTGCAATCTTGTATCCATGAGGTTTCAATCTGTATCGAAAATATCTAAGGCCCCAGTCTAACTGGTTCAATGTGAAAGGAATCTTTTGTAACGCAAAGTTTATTTCATGGGTGGAGAATTTAGAGACTATTATAGAAGATTTAGAGTTGTTGATGACCATGGTTGTAGCCGTTGGAAGAGGTTGATAATGTTCTAGATGGTAGTGAGGTCACCAATTCCTCCATTTAGAAACATAAGAACATTATCCACAAAGAGGAGGTGAGTTATAGTTAAATCCTCCGTTAATATGATTCCACAAAGTTTACCTCTGTGATGCATGTCCTTGATCAATCTGCTAAGGACTTCCATGACAAGAAGAAAGAGTAGAGGCGACAGGGGGAATCCTTGTCTGGTGCCCCTTTCAGAACCAAAGAAGGGTGAGGATGCCCCATTAACCAGTACACTAAAGGATACATTGGTGATGCAACACATGATCCACTTGATAAATCCAACAAAAAAGCCTAGATGTGTAAGGAGCATTCTGAGGTATAACAAGCTTACCCTATCAAACGCTTTGGAGAGATAAGCTTTAGGGATCATGCCTTTGTTCTTTTTGGATTGTATGGAGTGCATCACCTCCTAAGCTAATATAATATCTTTGTGAATCTATTTATCTCTTAGGAAAGAAAATTGTTCAGGGGAAATGTCGGCAGATAGGATGGGGCAGATTCGATTGGCTATGATTTAGGAAATGATTTTATAAAGATAGTTACAAAGGGAGATGGGACGGAATTCATTGTGGGATGAGGGGTTGTCAGACTTGGGAACAAGTGCTATGAAGGTGGTGTTTATGGCCCCATTCATGCACCCGGATTTCTTGCACTCCTCTATGACCTTGAGTAGGTCATTCCCTAGAACCTCAAAGAAATCCTGGTAGAATTCAACTAACCATCCATCTAGACTAGGGATTTTATCCCTTTTGAACCATTTTAGAGTGGTTTCAAGCTACCCTATAGTAACTTCAATATTAAGATGCTCGGCTTCCTCCATATCATTGAAACGAGGGAACAGTTGGACTACTCTGATGACCTCAGCAAGGGTAGCATTGCGAGGGTTCTGGTAGATCTGCTTAAAGTGTGAGGTGGCCAATGTGCCTAGATGGGGGAAAGTGTCAACCACTACTCCTTACTCACTTTTTAAATTCCAGATGGTATTAATGGCCCTTCTTCCATTTGCAAATTTATGGTAAAACTTTGTATTGGCATCCCCTTCTCTCAGCCAAATAGCTCGACTTCTCAATCGCCATGTTTCCTCTTTATCCATGAGAATTTTCCCTCTTAGAGCTGTTAGATCCACAAGCTTTTCCCTGACCTTGGGTGAAGGGAAGGTGCCTCTACTATTTTCCTCAAGGTTGGCTATCTCCTTTTCAATTTCATTCACCCGATATTCATCATCACCTCTCTTATTGTGAGCCCAAATCTTGGGAATCTTCTTTAGTTCCTTCAGATTGGCCACAAATCCCTCAGTGATGTGTCCATTTCTCTCTGGTGGGTGGGTCTTCCAATAATTTGTCACAAGAATGGTGTAAGAGATGTCATTCAACCATGAGGAGTTTAATTTGAGGGGAGCTCTAGGTTTGTTGATGATGCCACAGATTTCAAGATGAATAGGAAAAAGGTTTGAGAGTCTATCAGATCCCACCCACTGGTGATAAGTGTACCCTTGCTCCAAAAGATGTTCCTTGCTGAGGAATCACTCTAGTCTCCTCGCAAGGTTGGCCTCCCCAATTCTTTTGTTGCTCCAATTGGGTGTTATTTTTGCCACAGGGATATCGACGAGCTGATGAAAGTCAAGGAGCTGCTCAGAATATCCCGCTAGGGGGTCGGCCTATCCCTGAAGACCCGAAGATTTTGAGAATCCTAGGGAAATATTTAGATCTCCCCCAACGATGAGATTGTCTCCCTGAAAAATGTTTGTTCCCAGCATCCTTTCCCAGAAGTTCTCTCTATTTTGGCAGGGTTCATAAATGTTCAGCATTCTAATCTCCGCTCCTAGCTTTTATGAGTATATGTCAGTCCCTAAGAACCTTATGCCTCCCTAGGCTCCCAACAATTTGATAGCGTGAGGGTTGTAACCTAGGGCTATGCCTCCTAATCGTCCATTAACATCCAAGGCATGGAATTGCCAACCTGGGATCATGGATTCCAAAAGAGGTGTAATGATAGCAGCTGCACCCAAGGTTTCCTGAAGAAGAACTAAATCACCTGGATCCTTTCGAAGGAGTCTCCTCAGTGCTATTTTTTTGTCGGGACTAGCTATCCCTCTGCAATTGAAGGAAATAGCCTTCATGGGGGGAACACAAGATGAGGGCTCTGAGCTCTAAGGACCCTATCTAGAGAAAGTTGTTTCCTAGAAAACACGTCTAAACCTGCCTTCTCTTTTTCTTTGGGAAGACAGGATAGTCTACCTTGGGTGGGCTTCAAGGCAAAGCAATGAGGAGAAATTCAAAGGCTGATGGCATCTGACATAGATGCTCAGGCGTGAGAGTAGAGATGGTAGCGATGAGGTTCAGGGGAAGTCCCAAGGATGGGGATCTCATGAGTTGAGGGATTGGATGGAGGCCCGGTAAGGGGAGGGAGATCCAACTATGAATTAAGGGGGTTGATCTTGTGGTTTGAGTGATGGGTAGAGACAAGGTTTGGCCCAGGATGGAGAGGACCAAATGAAAGTGCAGATGAAAAATTAATGGATGCAAAGAGTAAGGTAGGACAAGACATACCTGAAGAAAGTGATCCTCCAGCAGTCGCCTTGGACCTGGTTAGAGGAGGTGAAGGTGGTCGAAGGGGTGCAGTCCCACGCTTCTTCAATGACTCCAGGTTAGGCCTAGGTCCATCTGACTTGGAGTTGATCATTTTGACCCAAATTAAAAGTTTGATAATAAAAAGAACAACCAATAAAAATTTCCAAAGTTAAAATATTTTTTCAAGCTGACTCTGAGTAGAGCCGAAGCCCATTTGGAGACTTACACAAATAATTGTGGCCATATCGTACATTTGAGCACCTCAGAGGATACAAATTTCATTCTACGAAGTGCTACACATCAAATCCATTGACCAAAATACCATTTGGTTATTGTTGTCATTCCTGGGAGACATCACTCAGCAAATTTGCTAGATCGATTATCCTCGGTCAATTCCTTGTTGGTCAAAAGGGATTGAACCAACAATCTAGTTTTATAGTTTTTCCAACGACAATACTCGTGCCATTTCATTACACTGTGTTCTTGGAAGCAATAATAGTGTTCAAGTATGGGATTTCTATTTAATATCACTAGAGCCAAATTTATTGTGGTGCTCACGAGACCTAAAAATTGGAGAAACCTAATGATATAGTTTCATGGTGGGAAATTTATGGTGTATGGTGTTTTCACTCATGTGCTTGAAAGAAGTAAAATAAGAAACAAAGAAATCTTATAGATTCTATCTGCAAGGCACTGAGACATTGTTTAGGGAGATGATCAATAGTATTGTGTTTCACAAAAAATTATATATTACAGAGCAATGGAAAAAATAAAATATTGCAGAAATATAAACATAGAAAATGCATAAAATAGGAGAAACATGGACATAACTGGTTCACCTAGTTTGGGCTATGTACATGAAGAAACAGCCAATCCTTCCTTTTATATTATCCAACAGACTGAAGAGATACAACCTACAACAGATCCACTATAATTCCCTCTTCTCTCTCGCTCGATCTCCTCTCTCTTCTTGCTCAAAATATAAATCTATGTAGATGCAATACAATTCCCTCATATATAGTGAGGGATTTCCTTCTAGGGAAAAAAATCCTAAATTAAACATAACTTCTACCATCATATCTCCGCCTAATGAATGACCCAAATTGACTATGAAATTACAACATTTTACAAGGCAATTTTAAATCTATTTTTAGCTTCAATGGAACTACCCCCAATCTCGCTCGCCAGGGGGCTCCCAAAGGTCACAACCACCCCCGCTAGACCCCACCCTGCAGTGTATATTTTACTGGTGATGTTGCCACCACATTATCAACTAGGGTCCAATGTGGCGATACCTATAAATAAAGAAGATAATTAGGCCCCACACCCAACAATCTCCCACTTTGAGACTGATTATAGCAACTTCACCGTTGCTTCATTTGCTGGACAATGACTCCACTTCAGACCTGGTTGTTTCTCATCTTCTTCATCATACTTGAAGACCTATTGAAACTAAGAAAAATATCATTTTCTCCTTGGTTACAACTTTTGTTAACATATCTACAGGATTTTGGCTAGTGTGTATCTTTTCCAGCTTCAACTGTCCATCTTCCAATGCTGACTGTATGAAATGATACTTGAGTTGTATATGTTTTGCCTTGGAATGAAATGCAAAGTTATTTGTAAGATGTATGGTGCTTTGGGTGTCACTGTATAACCTGCCAAACTCTTGCTTCTTTCCCAATTCATCCAGAAACCTTTGTGACAAAATCATTTCTTTACTAGCCTCTATGGCAACAACATACTCTACTTACATTGTTGAGAGTGGAATAACACTTTGCAGTTTTGAAACCCAAGTGACATTTGTGCCACCTCTAGTAAACACATACCTTTTTGTGCTCCTCTTGTTATCTCTATCACCCACCATATCTGCATCAACATATCCCTATAGAGCAATGTTTGAATCGCGAAATCATAAAGCTTGATTTGTGGTACCTATCAAATACCTGAGAATCCACTTCCCTGCCATTCAATGTTCCTTCCCTGGATTGTTCATGTACTTTCTTACAACTCCCACTGCATGTGCAATATCAGGCCTTGTACAGACCATTGCATACATTAAGCTTCCAACTATTGATGCATATGGAGCTTTAGACATATCAGCCATTTCTTCATGTGTCTTGGGACACAACTTCTTACTTAGTTTGAAATGGCTAGCCAAAGGTATATTAACTAGTTTTTCATTCTGCATATTAAATATTTTCAACACCCTTTCTTTGTACTCACTCTTAGACAATGTTAATTTTCGATTCTTCCTATCTCTAGTTATTCTCATAACAAGGATTTGTTTTGCAGCACCCAAATCCTTCATTGCAAATGAGTTCGCCAATTTTGTTTTGAGCACATTTATTTCTTGCATGTTAGAACCTGCAACAAGTGTGTCATCTACATACAATAACAATATAATATAGCCTTCATCATTTTACTTTTTGAGATAAACACAATGATCAAAGTGACATCTAATATAACCTTCTTCAGAGATAAACCTGTCAAATTTCAGATACCACTTCCTTGGAGCCTTTTTTAAGCTAGACAAGTTCTTCTTCAACCTACACACTAGTGTCTCCTTCGCTTTTACATCATATCCTTATGGTTGCTACATATATATCTCTTCCTCCAAATCCCCATGGAGAAAGATTGTATTTACATCTAACTACTTAAGATGCAAATCTTCAGTTGCTACTAGACTTAAAATAGTTCTGATTGAAGTCATTTTAACAACAGGAAAAAATATCTCATCAAAGTCTATACCGTTTTTCTATGCAAACCCCTTCACCACAAGTCTAGATTTATACCTTTGTCTACCTCCATATTCTTCCTTCAACCTGTAAACCCATTTATTTTGAAATTATGTTTTACCTACAGGAAACCTGACTAAGTCCCAAGTCTAGTTATGTGCTAAGGAGTCCATCTCTTCTTTCACCGCTTTCTCCCACTTCTTCCTAGTTTCTACCTATACTGCTTCTTCATAGCATTTTGGTTCACCAGAATCAGTCAACAATACATAATATAATGAAGGATAGTATCGTTCAGGGGGTCTACTTATCCTGGTAGATCTTCTAACACCACTTTCAGGTGTTTGAGGTGCTTGTTGCTATTGTGGTTATTTTTCTAGCTATTGATCATTGTGATTTTCAGTCACCATCACTTTTTCTGTGATCTCTTCAAGCACTATGTATTCTTTGTTTTCCTTTTCCTATTTCTCTTCCTTCAACTGATCCTTATACAAAACGTTTTAATTGAATATGACATCTCTACTCCTAATGATTTTTTGTTTTTCATAATAATAAAAGTGATAACCAAAATCATTAACACCATATCCAATAAAGGTACATTTCTTTGATTTTTCCTCAAGCTTTGTTCTATTTTCTTTATTAATGTGGACAAAGGATTCACAACCAAAAGTCTTTAAAAAATAATAGTTTACCTTTTCTCCTATCCATGCCTCCTCTGGAATAACACCATCCAAGGAACTTGAAGGCTCTTTGTCTATTAGATAGAAAACAGTATCGACAACATCTACCAGAAATTGTAAAGGCAATCCTGCATGCAATCTCATTCACCATGCACAATCCATGATTGTCCCATTCAACCTTTTTGACTCACCATTTTGTTGTGGTGTTCCTGGAATTGTCTTCTCTCTACAAATTCCATTTTCTAAATAGTACCTATCAAACTCTTTGCTACAATATTCACCTCCATTGTCTGATCTAAGAAACTTCAACCTAATTTCCTGTCCCATTTTCAACCAAATATTTCCATTTCTTGAAAGTATTAAATACGTCAAATTTATTTCGATAAAATAAATCCAGGTTTTTATGGTTTCATCATCAATAAAAGTAACATAATAATGCGATCCACCTAGATATGATGCCTGAGTAGGTCCCTATACATCTATATGCACAAGCTCTAATTTTTCACTCTTCTTTTCTTTCCCAACTTTGAGAAATCTCACTCTCTTTTGTTTTCCATAAGCACAATTTTCACAGAATTCCAAATCAACATGTTGCAAACCTAGCAACAAATTTCTTGAGTAAAGAATCTGCATCCCCTTCTCACTCATGTGCCCAAGCCTATGATGCCATAATGTCATATCTTCTCCCGTACAGGTTAAAGCATTAACAGAATTAGAAATACCATTGCATGAATACAATGTACCAACCTTTTCTCCTTTTACTATTACCAAGGCTCTTTTAGTGACCTTCTAGGTTTTATCAGTAAAATTTGTTACACAACCTTCACCTCCCAATTGCCCTATTGAAATCATATTTTTTCTTCAAATCTAGAACATGCCTTACCTCCTTCAATAGCCATTGATTTCCATTCAGTTGTTTTATGAAAATTCTACCCATTCCAACGTTTTTATAGGGTCTATCATCACCCAATCAAACATGTCCAAAATCTCCTTGAACATAATCATGAAAATGTTTCCTATCAGGTGTGACATAGAATGAGGCCCCTAAATCTACCACCTAGGCATCAATAATATTTTCTAATGAAAGAATCATAGCATCTGGCAACACATCACCTATCACATTCACTTCATGATTGTTTTTTTGGTACGTGTATCCTTCTTTTCCCTTCTGAGACTTGCATTCTTTATTTAGGTGTCCTATCTTCCCACATTTCCAACACACTATCCCTGATCTGGACTTGGATTTTCCTTTCCTTGACTTACTGTGATATCCTAGGCTCTTTCCTCTTTCCATTTTTTTCCCCTAGTCTCTGCAGTCAAAGCATTACCTAATGTCTCATCGAAGCTTTTCCATTGCATTTCATCGCTAAGGATTTCACTGACAACATCATCAAACTTTAAAGTACTAGATCTAGAGATAGAGTTACTAATGGCCATAACTAAACCATCCAATTTTCTATAAATGAGCATACAAATGACAGAGCTCTAACTTCATGATCAAAAGTTACTCCTATACAACTTAACTGAATGGTAACTGTACTAAATTCATTTAAATGGACAACAACAGATCCACCTTCTGACATTTTCATATTAAATAAATTCTTCATAAGAATAACTTATTTGAGGCTGAGGGTTTTTCATATAGTTTGGCCAATGTTGACATTAAACCCTCTATTATCGTTTCCTTTGAAATATTAAACACCACTGACACCGCTAGGCACAACCGTATTATTCAAAGTGCATTTTTGTCGAGAATATCCTATTCTGTGTCTGTCATACTCATCAGCTTATTTGACTTTCCACTCAATGGTTGGTACAGATCTCTCTAGTACAAATAATCTTCTATCTACATCTTCCACAATTGGTAGTGTTGGCCATTAAATTTTTTGACCCTAAACCTACCATCTTCCACCATTGCTCCCACTCAAACTAGGATGTTAGGTCCCTATACTACTAGTGAAACCCTTTATTATTATTAGAACAACCCCCTTATTATATTGTTGTGCCCATGTAGTCCCCATATTGTTGTTATTGTGCCCCATAGAAGCCAAATATTGTTATTATTGTGCCCTTACATTATTATCTTATGTCGGCTCTAATTATATTATGACCCCTTAGACTCCTATATATAGAAAGGAGGTCTTGTCATTTGTATCATCCAATAATTGTTCATTTGTGTAATGTAAACGAGCTTGGCCCCTCGAAGAGGCTGAATTCTAAGGTGTTTATCTATCTTTTCTATCTTTTTGTGGGCTGGTTTCATAACATTTGGTATCAAAGCTTTGGATTCTAGGATTTTGCTGCTCCAAATAGGTCATCGTGGAATTTTCACTATAACTTTTTCTATGCGAAGTTTCAGAAGCAAAAAAAGTCCATTTGAGATGAAATCATGCTGAACCTCAGGTCCGAATTGCAGAGCTTTTCGTGCAATATATGTGGAGATATGATCTGAGGACGTTAGTCTTTTTGCATACTCCTAAATTACATTCCAAACATGTGAGCTGGGGAAACTCATCATAACTTTCTCTCTGAGCATCAGATTGAAATTTCATCAAAAGTTATAGAAAGAGGATGGACTCTAGTTTCTTTTGTACAATTTTCAGATCCATAGGTCAAAACAATTACACGTGGCACATCATACAAGTTTTCTCTACTGAACTAGTCTATAATCAAGTCACCATGGGAGATTTGGCATAACTATTCCTTGGAGAATCCAATTTGAATCAGACTGGTGGCATTGGAAAGAGAAAGAAAAGGGCTACTGCAGGTTGAAATTTCAGAATTGGAAGATCCGAAATTACAAAGTTACAGTCATTTCAAGATCGAGCTCCTAAAATCAAGGAAAATTGAGATGGGGAAGTTTGATGGCAAGGATCTGATAAATTGGATACTACAAATGGAGAAATATTTTGATGTACATGGTGTACCACTGTTACAAAAGGTATGTATTGCATCTAATTATTTATAACCAAATCAATTTTTGTGGTATAAAAGGCTTTTTTCTCACAAACCACTTGTCACATGGTCAATTTTCATTCGAGGAAATGATAGCACATTATGAGGATACAAAGAGAAACTCTTTCTTTAGCCAATTGATAAATGTCAAACAAAAGGGTTCAATGAAAGAGCACATTGAAGACTTTCAAAAATTGAATAGAATGGTAAATTATATTCCAGAGAAGTAAAGGGTTGATGTCTTCATAGGGACTTTAAAGGATAACGTTCAACATGAGGTTCGTTTTTGGGAACCTGATTCATTGGAGGAGGAATTCAAGTTGGCAAGAAAAATTGAAAGCAAAAATATGAAAACAAGGAATCCCACCACTCATGACTATAATTATGGAAGTGTTTCTTCTCCCAGCCTTCCACAACCTACAAGGCTTATAGCACAAAAATTGGAAGAAAAAATAGAAAAAGGGCTTTGTTACAATTGTGATAGAAAATGTAATAAATGTCATAAGTGTGCTGACAAGAAATTATTTTACATAGAGTATGAAGAGGAGGAAGAAAAGGATCAAGAAACATCAAAAGTAGAGGATATATGCTAGGACCCAACCCTAGAGAAAGAAGAAGTGAATCCGACCATATCTTGTAAAGCATTGGCAAGAATTACCACTCAAACTCTCAAGATAGAAGGACATATGAAGAAGAAAAAGGTTCAAGAAGTGAAAAATCACATATAGAAAGAAGAAATGAATCCAACCATATCTTGTAATGCATTGGCCAGAATTACCACTCCTCAAACTATCAAGGTAGAAGGACATATCAAGAAGAAAAATGTTCAAGAAGTGAAAGATCACATCGAGCATGAAGAAATGAATCTGACCATATCTTGTAAAGCGTTGGAAGAAATTACCACTCCCAAAACTCTCAAGATAGAAGGAAATACAAAGAAGAAGAAGATTCAAACAGTGAAATATCAAGAAGAGAAGTATCAAGAAACATCAAAAGAAAAGGATACTCTCCAGGAAACAACCCCAAAGAAAGAAGAAATGAATCCGACCATATCTTGTAAAGAATTGGATGGAATTACCACTCCTCAAACAATCAAGATAGAAGGACATATCAAGAAGAAAAATGTAAGATTGTTTATTGATTCGGGTAGTACCCGTAATTTTATTGATTGTAAGATAGCCAAGGAATTGAATTGCTTCCCATATCCAACACCAAAGTTTCAAGCTATGGCTGCAAGTGGAGGAACCATAAATTGCTCTAGAAAGTCCCATAATATCAAGCTATCCATGGGAGAATATGTATTGAATAGCCCAATTCTTTCCATTCCAATGGGTGGTGCTGATGTTTTACGAGGAGCCCAATGGCTACAATCTTTGGGTAGAATAGCTTTTAATTTTCAAAAATTTTTCTTGAAATTTTTTTGGGAAGGAAAGGAAGTTGAATTGAGGGGTATCGAAGGAAAACCTAGAATGATAATCAACTGTAATAGCATGACAAAACTTCTAAATAAAGAACAATGCGGTGTAATTGCACAATTATGTTCATTAGAGGATCTCGCGTCCAAATCATGTATTTCACGAAATCTCCAAAATGTTTTGGACAATCATTCCAAGGTATTTGAGACTCCCAAAGGACTTCAACCTATTTGTGATCATGATCATGCTATTCATTTGGTTCGACGAAGTGCTCCTGCAAACATTAGGCATTACATATATCCATATGCCCAAAGGAGTGGGAGCTCATTCAAAAGTTGCAGAAGATCCCAGTTCAAACAGTATTGCGAGAACTTGACATGGAAGGAAATCATATTGGAACCTGAAGCAGTCACAGACCGAGAAATCAAAAGCTATGAAATAGATCAATTTTAGAGTATCTCATCAAGTGGGAAAACTTGCTCGTTGAAGATTCCACATGGGAGGACAAGAATTTATATAGAAGCATCAAGAACTACTCAAGCATTCAAAACAACACTTTTCGAAGGAGAGGGGCATGTTAGGTCCCTATACGACTAGTGTAGCCCCTTATTGTTATTAGTACAACCACCTTATTATATATTTTTACCCATGTAGTCTCCATATTGTTATTATTGTGCCCCATAGAAGCCCACTATTCTTATTATTGTGCCCTTACATTATTATTCTTATGTCAGCTCTGATTATATTATGACCCCTTAGACTCTTATATATAGAAAGGAGGTCTTGTCATTTCTATCATCCAATAATTGTTCATTTGTGTAATGTAAAGGAGGTTGCCCCCTCAAAGAGGCCGAATTCTAAGGTGTTGATCTATCTTTTCTATCTTTCTGTGAGTTGGTTTCATAACATAGGAACCCTTTTCTCCTATGAGTTTTTCAACCAAATAGACCTTCGGCTCTAATACCAGTTGTGACAAAATTATATATATTATAGAGTAATGGAACACATAAAATATTGCAGAAATATAAACACAGAAAATGCATAAAATAGGAGAAACAAAGATATATGTGGTTCACCTAATTTGGGCTACCTCCATGGAGAAACAGCCAGTACTTCCTTTTATATTATCCAACAAACTGAAGAGATACAATCTACAGCAGAACCATTGTGATTCCCTCTTCTCTCTCACTCAATCTCCTCTCTCTTCTTGCTCAGAATACAGATCTACTTAGATGCAATACAATTCCTTCATATATAGTGAGGGGTTTTCTTCTACGGGAAAAAACCCTAAATTAAACATAACGTCTACCGTCAAATCTTTGCCTAATGAACGACCCAGATTGACTACGAAACTACAACATTTTGCAAGGAAATTTTACATCTATTTTTATCTTCAAGAGAAATGCACCCAATGGTCACAGTCGCCCCCCCTGGACCCCCCCTACAATGTATATTTTATGGGCGGTGTTTCCGCCACATTACGAACTCGGGTCCAATGTGGCAATACCAGGGGGGGCTCCCAATGGTCACAGTCGACCCCCCTGGACCCCCCCTACAATGTATATTTTATGGGCGGTGTTTCCGCCACATTACGAACTCGGGTCCAATGTGGCAATACCTCTAAACAAAGAAGATAATCAAGCTCCACACCCAACCAGCTCACAAAATAGAATAAGTGATAAATCAATGATTTCAAAATTAGCCTCTTCAAGGGGGAAACCGCCTTTACATTATACAAATGAAAAATTATTGGATGACAAAATGACAAGACCTCCTTTCTATATTAGGAGTATAAGTGGTAACAATATAATTAGAGCCTAAATAAAAATAATAATGTAAGGTCACAACAACAATAATATTGGGCTTCTATGGGGCATAATAATAACAATATGGGGGCTACATGGGCACAACAATATAACAAGGGGGTTGCGCTAATAAAAATAAGGGGCTACACTAGTATTATAGGGACCTAACATACCCCTCTCATTCAAAAAAGTGTTTTCCTCAATGCTTGAGTAGCTATGGATGCCTTTTTATAAAATTATCATCCTTCCATGTTGAATCTTCAGTCGGTGAGTTCTTCCACTTGATGATATACTTTGAAACTGATCAATTTTGTAGATGCCAAGTTCTTGTTTCCGTGACTACTTTAGGTTCCAATATGATTTTTCCTTTCTCATCAAGTTCTTGCAATATTGTTTGAACTAGGAGCTTGTCACCTATAACCTTCTTTAAGCATGAAACATGGAGAATTGGGTGCACTTGGGAAGATGCAAGAAGTTCCAACTTGTATGCCATAGTACCAATATTTTGCAACAACTTGTAAGGACCATAGTATTTTGGTGATAATTTATTATCCTTCTTAGCTTGCTTCAAGGACATTTTTTTTGTATGGTTGTAGCCGTAAAAATACCGAGTCGCCTAAATCAAAACTTCTTTCACTACGATGTTGATATTCTTGTTGTTTCATTCAATTCTGTGCCAACGTGAGGTTATCCTTTAAGAGTTGTAGAACTTCTTGTTGATGCTCAATGTGATATTCCACTGCTTGAACCCTATAATGATTCTCCAATACTTTTTGGAGATCTAGAGAAATAGATGATTTCATTGTTTGAACCTCTATTGAATGTAATTGTGGAATTACACCTTGTTTTTCTTTCTTTAGAAGATTTGTCATGCCATTAGTGTTGACTATATTTCCAGGGTTCCCTATAATACCCCTTAAATCAACTTCCTTTCCTCCACAAAAAAAATTCAAGAAACATTTTTAAAAATTAAAAGCTATTGTACCCAAATATTGCAACCATTGGAATCCTAGTAAAACATCAACACCACCCATTGGAATGGAATGTATTGGACTATTCAATACACATTCTCCCATTGATAGCTTGATATTATGGCATTTTCTAGAGAAATCTATGGTTCCTCCATTTGCAACCATCACTTGACACTTTGGTGCTTGATATAGGAAGCAATTCAATTCCTTGGCTATCTTACAGTGAAAAAAATTATGGATACTACCTGAGTCAATCAACAATATTACCTTTTTCTTCTTGATATGTCCTTCTATCTTGAGAGTTTTAGGAGTGGTAATTCTTATCAATGCATTACAAGATATGGTTAGATTCATTTCTTCTTTCTCTGGGGTTGGTTCCTGGTGTATATCCTCTTCTTTTAATGTTTCTTGTCCCTTTTCTTCCTCCTCTTTCCAATATTTGTAAATTAATTTATGCACATCACACTTACCTTTAGTGCATTTGATATCACAATTGTAATAAAGCCCTTTTTCTCTTTTTTATTCCAATTTCTATTTTTTAAACCTTGTATGTTGTGGAAGGATATGAGCAATAACACCTCCATATTTATAGTTGTGACTAATAGGATTCCTTGTTGCCATAATGTTTCTTTCAATTTTTCTTGTCAAATGGATCAGGTTCCCAAAGACAAACCTCATGTTGGATGTTATCCTTTAAAGTCCCAATGAAGATATCAATCCTATGTTCCCCTAGAATATAATTTACCCTTATATTCAATTTTTGGACGTCCTCGGTGTGCTTAACCATTGACCCCTTTTGTTTGAGATTTATCAATTGGCTATAGAAGTCGTTTCTGTTTGTATCCTCATAATGTGCTATCATTTTCTCCGTAAAAATTGACTAGGTGAAAAATTGTTTATGAGAATAAATCCATCTATACAATACAAACTAATTGGGTTCTAAATATAAAGATGTAATATGTACCTTTTGTGAGGGTTGTACATCATGTAGATCAAAATATTTCTCCATCTTTAGTATCCAAGTTACTGAATCCTTGCCATCAAACTTCCTCATATCCACCTTTCGAATGTGGTGGTTCTTAAACCCCACATTGGACTCTCTAAAATCATAATTTATATTCTTTTTGTCTTCATCATGATTTTCATGGATTTCCCTATCACCA
Source organism: Pinus taeda (assembly GCA_000404065.3). NCBI lineage: Eukaryota > Viridiplantae > Streptophyta > Pinopsida > Pinales > Pinaceae > Pinus > Pinus taeda. The sequence goes on from APFE031611208.1 coordinate 51,877, forward strand.
CTAAGACGCATTTCTTCTAGCAACTTTGATAAACCTTCCTTCAACCCTTCTATCTTGACATTCATCATTTCTTCCATGTCTAATCTTAAACCATCATTCAAAACTTCCATGTCCCTTTTTATAACATATACATTAACATTCATCATCATTTCCGATTCATTTTTTGTTACTTTTTGCGAGAGAAAATTTTTTTACACTTGATCTCGCAATTTTGATATATCATGTTGCATTTCTTCCTCTTCTTCATGTGTCATAGTAGATATTTTGGGTTTCTTAGTAGGAATTTATATTTTATTTATTTAGGTCATCAGTTAATGATATTTATGCTTCATTATTCCCTTTGATTCACTTCAAATTAATTTTTTAAACACAACTTATGCAAATTTTAAGGAATACACACCATTTCTTTCTTTGTAGGAGCTTGATAGTGAACCTATTGTATCTCTAAAATTTCAGATCTCCAAGGTCTCGAATTTTTTCCTATTGTATAACTTTGAGTCCTCTTTCGAAACCCACAATTTTGATCAGTATTTGATTCTCTAAGAAAGATTTATGCCCAATATCCAGCGATGACCTAATTATAGACTGGTTTAGTAGGGCGAAGTTGTATGAAGCAACATGTGTCAGTGTTTCGACCTTCGCCCCTGAAAATGGTACCCAACAAACTAAAATCCATCCTCTTTCTATAAATATTTCTAAACTTGAATCCAATGCTCAAAGAGAAATTTATGACAATTTTCCCAAAGTCACCTATTTGGGATGGAATTTGGGAGCTTGCAAAACCCCTAAATTCCTTGGATCATATATCGGGAAATATAACGAACCAAGATCTAAAATTCATACAAAAGGTTCACCACGATTTTGGCTCCACTTTGTTTTTAATTTAGCTTCTAAATCTTCCTAGAAAAAAAATTATAGCATAAATTCCACGATGGTCTGTTTGCAGCAGCAAAACCCTAGAATCCAAAGCTCTGACACCAAATGTTCTACAACAAGCTCACAAAATAGAAGAAGAGATAGATCAATGACTTCAAAATTAGCCTCTTGAAGGGGGAAACCTCCTTTAAATTACAAAAATGAACAATTATTGTATGATACAAATGACAAGACCTCCTTTCTATATATAGGAGTCTAAGGGGTCACAATATAATCAGAGCCTACATAACAATAATATTGTAAGCGAACAACAATAATAATAGTGGGCTTCTATGGGGCATAATAATAAAAATATGGGGAGTACATGGGAAAAACAATGCAATAAGGTGGTTGAACTAATAAAAATAAGGGGCTACACTAGTAGTATATGGACCTAACATATTGGCATTGGCCATCTAGACATGGTTCCAAACTTTAAAAAGTTGTGGAGTCATTAATGATTTGTTGGTTTGATATTCGAGGTGCAATCAAATGCTAGATTTTCTCTACCAATATTGTGTACAAAGTGGTGTTTCTACTTAATTTGGAGAATAATCTTGTGGGTGGAGTGAAGTTCCCATTACACAATGCTAGTTGGAAATGATATGTTTTAGGAGCATTTGTTGTGACAGTGGGGAAGATGATGATGATGAAGATTCTTTTCTCATCAAATTTTCTATGAATGGTGAGAAATTAAATTAGTGAAGCATCATATAGTAGCTCCACATGCCATTTTCGGTAGCTCCTTTGATCTATACAGTGATCTATGTGTGTGGCCATATATTCCCTAAGAAGAAAACCATGAAGCCACACAATTTACACAAGCTGGTAGCCCATTCGTCCATAGTGTAGGAGTGGGGTCGATCTTTGCATGTGGTCCATGCATTCCCTATCTAGAAAACTATGAATCCACGATCGGAGACCCCATTCGTCCATAATGAAGGAGTTGGGCCCAAAATCCATAAACTATTGTAGTAGAAGGTAGGCTAAGATTCATTCATACACATACATGTCATACTCTCATGGGTGGAAGCCACATATCCATCGAACAAAACACAAAACCAAGGGAAAATGCCATACACATTTTTTGCAAATTAAGAGGCCAATCATGCAAGAGCATCTAAGACCCATGCCATCCAGTCCACACATGAGTGTTTGCGGGCCATCAATTCATGACAGGTACTAATGGTATAGAAAAAACAAAAGTCACACAGTCGAGGACTATACACTCATTGTACATAAATTGGGAGGTCATGAGGCCAGAGGTACCACCTTAGAGGAGATTAAAGCCTTAAGGTGCCACCCTGTAATTGTAAAGAAAAAATAAAGGGTCGTGACATCTCTTGGACATGTCATTTCAAATTTGAACCCTCATTTATTTAATATATTTTCCCGTTGCTCCTATTATTTATAGTGGTATCCCCACATAGGAGATCCAAAACAAGGTTATTATTGTAGGAGAATATTGTTATTTCAAAAGTTTATTGCTAGAAATAATTATTTGGAGGAGAACGGTTCATTATTATTTCTAAAATATTTTAATATCTCTATCATTATTTGAAAATCCAAGCCCAGTACAAATCAATTTCTCAAAAGCAGTAAATCAATTTTTGAGATCCATTGATGCCAAACCATAATGTCATCATTTTACTTTTAGAATCACTACAGTAATCAACATAGTAATAAATCAATTGATTCTATGGGATACAATACTTCTATGGATCAAAAATGGAAACAACTCATGGATTAGTAGAAAGAGAATAACAACAGACCTTTATCTTAGAAGGTCCATGTTATCTTTGGACAGTCAAAGAATATCCAAAAGGAAGATGCGAAAAGGAAGTGTCTCTTTGTACTTTGATTTGAAGTACAATGAACAAAGTCAATCATAGACCTTCGTAAGTTCGAGGAATCAGACATGTGTCTATCTAGGGTAGGGTAGCTAGAATGGAAGAAACTCAGTTGGTCTCTCAAGCCATCCATGCTTGCCCAAACTCTGGGAGCATCCTTGTGAAGAACTCAGGCTCGTAATTTCCTCTTTTCTTAGCAAGATCATAGCTTTAAAATCACCTCTAATGCCTTACAATAATGATCTCATGAGGGGGATATTATAGTTGATAGTGGAAACCCTTTAGGGGTTGAAAAACATGAGGCTTCCTACCTTTCAGAATCAACACAAAATTTTAGAACTCATGGTAGATTTCAACATTAGCACCTTTATGTTGAACTTGGAATATGATGACTTAATCTTTCAGCTTCTCGAAATCTTTTTCCCTAGCATTACATCAGGTCATCCTAACCGTGTCAAAAAAAGCATGCAAAATATTGTGTCCTTGTTCTTAGAAGGATATGCTGACATTTTCAATATACTAAGATCCAAATTGTTGATCATTTGGAGAAAGGAACTAGTTGTACCACCATTTTCTTTTGATCTAGTCAAAAAGTTGGTCATGTAAAACATAAAATTGTTCATAAGGGTGCTGACTAAGAAGGAGTTGAAGAGGATTGACCGAGGAAGTAATAAAAAAGTAAATAAAACTTGTAGCAAGAATAGAATAATAAGAAGAGGATTATGCTCTATCTGCAAGGGGTTGTGGGTACCTAACGAATCATGCTCAAGTGATAGGAAGGAGGCAGCAAGGAAAACATGTGAGGAGATTCCTTCAAATCATGGGGATTAATCTATAGTCGGGTTCATTAGTCTCCAGGAGATCACTTGTGAAGGATCCAAGCAATCAAGTACACATGGTGAGCAGAAGCACAATATTATTTAGAGAGACTTACATGACAAGCCGATGATAATTAACCAACTTGATAAGAACTTAGAATTACTTTGGGAAAGGAAGTAGTGAATTTTTCCTAATGATGTGGCATATTATTGTACAACTGAGTCCATAGATCTTTAGGAGGACATCCCTAAAGAATATGATTTATCAAGTGTAGATAGCAACCCACTAGTGCATCCATGTTTGAAAACCAAAGAGGATTAACAACAAATTGTCCCCACAAGTGGAGAAGGTCAGGGAGAAGGTGTTCAAGGGAACTCAAGTGAGCAGTCAGTAGTAGTGAACTGACATGAGGGGAAGCATGACAAACATAGTATGTAGGATGAGCCATTTCCAGAGACTTGGTAAAGGCTTAAGTTGAAGTTGTGATACTTAGGCATTTGGATAACATAGATGTAGAGACATTCAACAAGGCACCATAATTTCTGGGAGAAGATTGTTGAGAAACGATTTAGCATTTCAAGATAGATCATATGAAGTTGAAGAAGAGTATTTAGAGAGTTTGAGACACTTTCTTACAAGAAAACATGAAAATTGAGAATCTCATAGAAGTATGTGCAAAGTCAACAACTAAGCTATCTAGTGTAGAGAACGTTTTAAGTCCTCCACAAGGCAGCAACAGGAATATAGTAGGGCGTTTCAGAGCACCTACTGCAGGAGTACATAGATAGTGCTTGCAATGCTACTAACACAAATTTATATATTAAGAAGAGCATGGCATAGTTCTTCAAATTGATCATGTTGGGTAACTAGGTGGAGTAGCATGAACTAAGGAACACGCAACATCAACATAGTAGACTTATCCCATGTGTAGGCATTCATGCCTTAGATTCTTCCCACAAGATGGACTAGCGAGATATTATGAGTTGGAACTCTATTGATGGGATCATTCTTAGGAGGATACTCTTAGCCAAGGGCATATTGTAGCTTGTGCCCTTAAGCATGGGTAGTGATGAAGGGATGAGATGGTACCATAACCCAGAGGTCCCAAGACTTAGGTGGCATTGGTATCTAGGAGAATCTATTGCGGGAAGGATTGGTGAGAGGATTGTTCGGGATCTAGGTATCAAAGGATACATTTAGGATCATTTAGCATGGAGCCATGGAATAACACATTGGTTTGTATGAGATCCTAGTATCAGTATACAAATTCTTTTATTGTTGATAGTGATGAGGCTCATCAATAGGTAAACTACATGGGTCACAATTCCACTCTCCAACTTATTAAATTGGCTTTTCTTACATTTATTTACATATTTTGTTATATTTTTCTTAGTGAGAATTGTGAAGGTGAGTTACTATGCCATGTGGCCTAATGTGAGTTAACTTTAGGAATTGGAGCAGTTTTTGGTTGACTTAAGTGAAGGAACTCAAAGAAGGAAGGAGAGAGAGAAGGAGAGAGAGATTTTAGGAGTTGGTCTCCCTCCTTAACTCCCCAAATCATTTGAAGATTCCTCCACCATATCGCATTAGCTCGGTGCCAGCAGAAACCAGGCAAGTTGAGTCCACTAGTGGCCAAGCCAATGACAATCAAGGGAAATTTATCCTCGAGTTAGGGAGCCAAGCCTCCTTATTTTCTAGGGAGATATTGGTAACTCCAATTTTGTATAAATAAGAGGGCCAAGGAAATTATTAGGATTTAATTTTTTGTTGTAGCCAAGAGGCCATTTGAGCTAAAACATTGTGATTGTTATTATTATGTTATACTTGAAATTTTAATGATAATGAGAAATTATACCTTGATCTAGCACTGAGTTGATTCATAGGGATGAATCTCTTAGGTTAGGGCCCCACCCTAGTAGTAGAAGTTCCTCTTTTTGTAGTTGTATTCTTAACTAGAATGATAGTTAGTTGTTGAAGACAATTTATGTTTTTTTCTGATTAGCTTAACAAGTACTTAAATTGTTGTTCAACCTTGTTCCCATTAGTTTGAAGAAGTAGATTATTGTTGTAGTTTAGTGGAGAAATCATACCAAAAAAGCTGGTGTCAGTAGCTCCTACATCATCTCCCTCATGGGATCATGACTAGATGATCCCACTCTCACAACTCCAAAAATAGAGTTGTCTTTTGATCATTGCATAAATTAGGTTTCATGCTTAGCTAGATCATTGTTTATAATTTTTTTGAAGCTCCTATAGTTGTTATATTGTTTTCTTAAGTTTTTTGTAGCTTGAAAAGAAGTCCATATCATAGATCTAGTCCTTAACAGTAGATAGATCAACTTCCTCAAATTCAATTGATCTTTTCCATGTGGACACATAGTGATGCATAAATGAAAAGAGAAACATGTTTTGTTGTAGGGGTTGTTGATCTACATGAAGGGAGTCATCCAACCAGCTTCAGATAAGTCTTCTCAACCTTGTATTGAGGGATACTAGCTCATAGTCCCAACCTCCATTTTCTAGCCACCATAAGCAGCCACCTCAGGCAAATCCCACCTCCTTGGAGTGTTGGCCTTAGCCTTGGGAAATGCGCACCTTCCCTACACCCTCTACAGTTGTCATACACTCCTCCAACACCTCATCTCACTATTATTTCCTTCCAAAACCGTTTAGTTAACTTCCTGTAGCAGTTTAGGACATCTTATAGTAGCTCAGGACATCTTGTAGGAGTTTCATGTAGCAGCTATAGGATCTCCTATAACAGTTTCTTGTAGAATCTACAGGATCTCCTGTAGCAGGCTGTTTTGACCCTATTTTGACCAGAAATTATATTGTAGCCTAATATGGGAGTAGGCTAACCCCTTCGCTTGATTTCGATGCCCATGAGTGCCACCTAGAATATCCTTCCCATTCATTTCCCTCCTACAAGAACAAATAACACTGGCTTTTATATTTCTAAAGTTAGCACTTAAAGACTCTTCTTCCTTGCAGATGTAAATGAGATAGTTGATGCATGCATGTGTGATTTCTGAGATGATAGAATAGCTTTCCATTCCTAGTAGTCTTAATAGTTAGATTATCAATTGCAATATTAACATAGTTTCCTTTCTACAAAGTGATTTGTGTCATTCCATAGATAGATGATTTAATGCATTACATAGCATTCAACATTTGGCAACTTTAATTTCCTAAATAGACAAGAATTTGCTTTCCTCAATCAGGACTAGCTTTACATTCATTGTTAGTAGTTATAATAATTTTACTCAATAGAGGACCAGTCTAGAACCCTAGTGGTCAACCGCCCCAGTTGATAAGTGACATGAGTAGAACGATACATATATTGTGAAAATAGCACTATCACCTCCAAGTTTGTATGAAATCCCGGGTTGATAAAGTTAAGTTGGTAGCCTTAAGAGTTGTAGCATCCTTGCTCCATTACTGAGCCTCATCACTTCTTGGCGTTGTTGCTAGGGAGGTGTCTAAGTAGATGTAATTATGGCTTTTTTTTCTAATTTGCATTCAATAGGTAGATTTTATTCTGCATTCCTTTATGTTTTTGCAATTAATTTTGAAAAACACAAAAAGAAAAAATTGCTTTCATGCCTCGTAGGAGTAGAGACTATTTAGTGAAATTCTTGCCAAATACCCCCACACAATCAAATAGTCAACCTTCCTTCTTTTTTGGTGACTGCCAGCTTCCCACTCTGACTGCAAGGGAAATAGAGGACCAATTAGGTGAATAACAAAATATCTTTGAAGAGCCTATTAGGGAACAAGAAGAAGAAACCATTCCATACACTTACACCATAGTTGAAACTAGAAATGGGATTGAAAACATAAATGAGTGTGTTTTTCCCATTAGAGAGACTAATGCAGATGCCAGGATGAAAAATGTAAACCTCTCTTCCCTTCCTCACTTCCATGGCTTAACCTCAAAGGAATGTCATACCTTTTTGTTTGAGTTCTCTATGATCTACGAAACTTATGATTATACCTCTGACAACCAAAAGTTGAAGTTGTTCCCATCCACCCTTCAGGATGTAGCCTTGCACTTGTTCATGGGTTTACCTAGGGAAAACATCACTACCTGGGCTCAAATGCAGTAAACCTTCAACAAAAAGTATAGGGACTATTTTAGGTCCAAATACACCACAGAGGAAATCTTTAGAATGACCTTGGGACGTGATGAATCCTTGGAAGATTATGAAGGAAGGTTTCAACTCAGTTACAAAAGGGCCAGATGCACCCTTGATCCTAAATCACTCAAGTTAATCCTTCTTAGAGGAATCAAGGAGGATATTCTGAAAACCCTAAAAATGATATCTAGAGGGGGCATTTATGAGCTATCTTATGATGGTATCATGATAGTTTTCAAAAACCTTTCTAAGGCTGCTAGAAAGAAGGGTAGGGCTAGTCAATATTTGGTGAGTTCCTCTTCCTCCAACACATATATCAAGAATGAAATTGGAAACATGTTGGATGAATTTAAAAGTGAAATGTTTCACACCGTTCCTTTACAAATGGACACCGTTCAGATGATGAGAAAGTAGGAGGAAAAGAAGAGAACCTCAGCTATCTTTTTCCCTAGATGAACTAGAAGGAACCCCATAAATGAATGCCCATTGAATGTTATAGAGGTCTGCTCAATATGTGGGGAAACTGATTCAACAAATAAGTGCCCTTATTTTCTTGGATTGAAGGTCTATACCAAGGGGATAAAGGTGGGGCTAAAAACACTTGTTATATCAATCAAAGGAGGCATCAAGGACCTCAACCATACTGGTAGGGCATGCAAGGGGCATCCTATTCCTACTATAATCCTAGTCAGAATGCATCCCTTCCCCCTTGGTGTTCTCCTGCTCATCCTTAATGGTCCACACATTCTCCTTGGTCTTATGCACCTCAATACCCTTCCCAACCTACCCAACAGTCATTTGAGCCATATCCTCCCTCACATCCTCAGTGGAATACCCCATCACAAGGTTGGAGGACTCCATCCAACCAACATCTAGCCTTATTGCCTCCACCTCAATCTCAACCACAACTACTTCATCCTGCTCCACCTAAGCAACCGTAGTTGCCTACTCAACCAAATCCAAACCCGAACAAAAAATAACATGTCTATCTTGGAGAGATATCCTACCCTGCCTATGATATGGAAATTCAAGAAATCAACCTCATGTATTGAAGAGTGCTTCTAGATAACCAACCTCTATCTCCACCTGAGGAGATTGAAGAGGAAAAGGAAGAGAGTTTTCCTAAGGAAAATCCACCTCCTTTTCCTAAAATATTGGTCCATCATAGTCAGCACACCCTAAAGAGATTGAACTTCTAGGAGAATTTAAAAACTTGTGTGTTAAAATCTCACTCCTCTAAGCCATCAAGGATGTCCCCATCTATAGCAAGATAATCAATGAGAAATGCTTCAAAAATCCTGGGAGGAGAAAGAAAGACACCCTTACCATTAATTTCATTAGATAGTTGTTTGACTTAATGTTGGGGAGAGTGATTTTCCCAAAGTATATAGACCTTGGAAGTCATGTGGTAGATGTGCACATTGATGGCATCATTGTCCCCCACACCTTGATAGATCTTGGGGATGCCATCAATGCGATGACTAAGGAGACCATGCTCAAACTGAATCTCTAAGGGTCCTTAAGAAAGACCACAATTGCATTGCAACTTGCATATATATCCACAGCAGCTCCTGAGGGAGTTGCTAACGATGTGATGGTGTCTATTGATTCCTAGGAGTACCCTATTGACTTCCTAGTTCTCTAGCCTAAGAAAAAATTCAATGGTTATCCTCTCATCCTTGGAAGGCCTTGGCTAGCAATTGTTGATGCTTGCATAAGTTGTAGAGTTGGGAACATTACCATTAAGAATGGGCATTTGTCCAAGCAGTTAGTCTTGTACTGCCCTGCTCAACCATCCCTAGAGCATGACTTACCCTTATGGTTAGAAGAGAAGGAGGAAGATGAGGTATAACATACCACATCCTACCAAGTATCTACCCTAGATACTATTATAGGATGGTGGCAACCTAATGAAGATGACCTCATTGATAAAATCCTCCAGAACCATCCCCCCTACACCATGCCTCTTGGTCATCTAGTGAAGAAGTCTGAAGATAACCCTTGGAATGATTTGTGTCTAGTTGACTCAAGTCCTTCTCATATCAAAATGGTAGAATTTGGTCCATCTAAAACATTGAAAATCAACCCCTCTCTCTCAACCCATTAAGAAGAGAATATGTGAAACATGCTAAGAGAGAACTTGGATGATTTTTACTAGAGATATAAGGAAATGAAGGGAGTTCATCCTTCAGTGTGTACTCACCACATCTAAATTAAGCAAGGATGCAAACTAGTGTGCCAACCTTAGTGGAGAATGAACCTAGCCCTCAAAGGCATAATCAAACAAGAATTGGAGAAGTTGTTGGATGCAAGGTTCATTTACCCCGTCTCAGATAGTGAGTGGGTGTCCCATCTATTTTTGGTTGCAAAGAAAAATGGGAAATGAAGGAACTATGTGTATTACATAAAGCTAAACAAAGCCAATAAGAAATACCATTTTCCTCTACCTTTCATTGATCAAGTCTTGGATGGTCTTGCAGGAAATAAGTTCTTCTCTTTCCTGGATGGATTTAGTTGTTATAATAAGATCCCGATCAACCTAGAGGACTATGATAAAACCACCTTCACTTGTCCTTGGGGTACCTTTACTTATAGGGTCCTTCCTTTTGGATTATGTAATGCCCCTGCCACTTTTCAAAGGGTAGTTTTGAGCATCTTTTCTAAGATAATCCATGAGTCTGTAGAAATCTATATGGATGATTTCACTCCCTATGAGTGTGATTTCCTGGAGGCTTTCTCCAACTTGGGGGAAGTATTAAATAATTGCATTGAAATGAACCTATCACTTAGTCACGAGAAGTGTGAATTCTTGATGAATGTAGGGACTATTTTGGGTGACTCAATATCCTAGGAAGGACTACAAGTAGACCCAAATAAAATTGTTATTATAAAAAGGGTCCCTACTCCTCCAAAGTAGAGGGATGTAAGGAGGTTCTTGGGCCTAGATGGATACTATAGGATATTTATCAAGGACTTCATGAAATTATCCTCAACATTGTTTGGAATTCTGGCCAAGGGCTCCAAAATCTTGAGGGACAAGTTGATTATTGCACCCATACTCAGAGGCCCAAATTGGGCTCTTCCTTTCCACATTCATGCTGATGCATCTAAGAAAGCTATAGGAGCATCTCTAGGCCAAATAGATGACAAGTTTCATTAGGCCATTTACTCCATTAGAAAAAAATTGTCCAAGGTTGAATTGAACTACATTGTGACTAAAAAGCAATGCCTAGCCGTTGTCCACTCCCTAAACAAATTCAAACACTACATCGCTAGTTATCAAACCTTTCTGAATTCTAGAATTACTATATGGTTAGTTTTATTAAAATAGTTTCATTTAACTATCATTGATAAGCCAGGAAGAGAAAATGTAGTTGCAGTTTTTTGTCCACACTTGTGTTCCCTGTGGGTGAGGGGGGAATGGTTGATAATCCACTGCCAGATGAGCTTTTATTTTCTATTTAAGTCCCATATCCATGGTTTTCTGACATATCCAACTACATAGTTACTCCAAAGTTCCCTCCAAATATAGCATCCAGGGATAAGAGAAGAATTGTAAGGAAGATCACCCGATTCACTTGGATTGGCAAAAATCTCTTCAAGCTGGGCCCACATCAAATTTTTAGGAGGTGTGTCAGGGGGGAGGAAAGCTTTGACATCCTTTTAGCTTGTCATCATGGCCCTTGTGCAAGTCACTTTGTAGCCAAGAGGACAACTTTCAAGGTACTACAAGCTGGCTACTACTGGCCTACTCTCCACCAAGATGAAAGAAGATACACCAATTGATATGATCAGTGCTAGAGAATGGGGAAACCTACTCCCAAGGATTAAATTCCCTTGCAACCTTAGGTGACTCTAGAGTTATTTGACAAGTGGAGTATGGGTTTCATTGGGCCCATTGATCCACCATCAGTGTAGAAAATGTACATAATTGTATGCACTGATTATTTGATAAAGTGGGTTGACACCAAGGCTATCAAAGTAGAAACAAAGGTGAAAACGGTTGAGCTCTTAAGGGAGAATGTATTCTACAAGTTTGGCTACCTGAGAGAACTAGTCACCGATTAGAGAGCTCAATTCACATCACATGTGATGGAGCATTTGCTGGGGAAACATAGGATAAAACATAGGAAGTCAACTCTCTATCATCGTCGGGCCAATGGACAAGTAGAGGTCACTAATAGAGTATTGGAAGGCATCCTCCCCAAGGTTGTCAGTAGCAGTAGAAAATATTGGGCTAGTACACTAGTGGACGCCACTTGGGCCTATAACACAACTTGGAAGACAACCACTGGTTTCACCTCTTATGACTTGATCTATGGAAAGAAGCCTCTTCTCTCCATTGATTTTGAGTAAAACACCTTGAGAATGGAAGCACAGTTATATTTGGATGTTACAAAAGAACAACAAGAGAGGTTGATCCAGTTGAATGGTCTAGACGAATTCAGGATGTAGGCACTCCTACACACTAAATTTATCGAAGTACAAAGGAAGGTTTGACATGACAAGAACATCAAGGACATGGTTTTCAAGAAGGGGATTTGGATCTGTTATATGACTCTAGGTTCAAGGACTTCAAAGGAAAATTGATGACCAGGTCGTTAGGCCCATACCTAATAGAGATCTGCCATGACAATGGGGCTATTCAAATCAAGACCATTGATGAGGAAGGTATTAACGATGTAAACTTGGAAATGGGAGCTAATATGATTACCCGTTTTGTAGAGGTAGAAAAAGGTGACCCGATTTTGAAAAGTGGTGATGTAGAATACACATATTTTTTTTAGCATAGCTTTTGACACTTTAAATTTTTTTATGTACATTAGTTTTTAGAATCTTAGTGATTTACATGCTTATTTTAAAAAGTGTTGATTCTGCATCAGGCCCTTTTTTCAGAAGACCTATTTTTTGACTTTAAATTTTCTAATTTATTAAATGTGAATAATTATTTTCTAAATTTAAAATTTTTTTAAGTGGTCTTCTTCTTCATATTTTCTTGTTTTTATTTAAAAAAAAAATGTAGTGAGGTTTTTGCATAGTTAAAGAAGAAGGTTGATGTTTTACATATTTATATATTGCTAATTCATTTTTCAATGCAAATCAAATAATTTTCTCTAAAAAACAATAATTTTTAACAACTAACATAAAAATAACCATTTTCAACATAAATATGATTAAAAAATTATACATTTTGATAATTGTTGCTAGAAATGACATGTCAAACTCACAATTTTTATATGAAAAATTTAACAAAAGTTAAATAATAGTTTTTTTTATGAATTTCATGCCAAAAAATAATAATAATCATTGTTTTTTCAAAAAATTATGATTCACATAAAAATTAAAGTGACAATCACATAATACAAATATTGAGCACATAACAACATTAATTGAATGTTTATTCTTCTCATATAATGCCAAAGTCAAAACATTACAAGTATAACTATTTAAAAGTTACAAAAAATGAGTTTGATTTCCAAACATAACTTAAAATTAGTCCACAATATCACCTAATCCAAACTCTTCATCCTCTAAAGTTTCATCATTGTCTTCTTCTACAATATTTTTTCTTTCATCCTTTGCCTTTTCTGCCACACATGATTCATTAAAATCCCCTTTCTTCAACCCATTTTCTTACATTGCATCTAGATGAAATTGAAGAGCATTAATTCTTTGTTGAATAAATTTGCACTGTACTAGATCTTTTTCAATGGAAATGCAATTTCTTCCTTTTTGTAGGCAACATGCTAGTGTTGTACCTCATTATCAAGCACAAAAGAAATAATGAAGTAAGTTAGTATAATGACATTTAAATTAAGAAATAATATATGAAAATTCAATTCTATCTAATAAAACTTACATAAGCCACAAAATAAATCCAAAACCCAATCTCTTTCATTTCAACATATGTCTATAAGATAGTTAATCAATTATTTTGGTTTTTTATAAATGTTAACTATCTCTCCTTTTGCTTCTTTGTCTTCATGTGTTAATTTTTTCACAACATCATCATACACCAGTACTTTTCTATGACTCTTTCCATCTACCTGATTAAAAAGCATAAACATATAGCTATCATCTCTTGCCCAACTATCAATATGGATAAACTCATAATCGTTTGTAAATTGTTGATCTTCACAGTTAAGAATATTTGACTTTTGCATGTAACATGAAATAGTAAAATTCCAATTAACTTATACATAAATGAATTTTTTAATATTAATCAAACATACATTTTCAATGTCTTACTATGTAAGTTGGATCCTTGAGTTTGTTTTCCCCTTGAAGCTTGACAATAACATTGGCAATTGTGTGTCTGGATGAAATGTCACAAATCTCCATAATGGTGATGATGTGACTTCTACAAATCCCTCAACCACTTTTTATAAGAGCTTGATAATTATAAGGGTCACTATCATAGTCAATGTTTGGGATATTGAAACCATGGGAAATACCTGCAATAACTAGGGAATACCCCCTTTTGCATATGATTTTAGCAATGTCTTCAGAGTCGCCTTGTATTACTTGATATTGAATAGTGTCAACACCATTCCAAGTGAAAAGAGTAAGAGTTAGATCAAGTTCAACATTCCTAAGATGTTGCTTCTTCAGTATTTCAATCTTAATTTTTTCAATAAAGGTTTTGAAACTATCTAGTGCTCCATTTGCATCCTTCCTCATATTTAATAAAATAAGCAAATATATGTATAAGTTATAAAATAAAAATAGTATACATATGAATAAAAATGAATGTATAAATCAACATACCTTTTTAAATGCAAGATAAAAATCCTTTACTGTTCATGTAGAACTTAAATCTGGATAGTTGCATACAACATCATCCAAACTATATTCATTCAACAATTTAACCATTTGTTCTTGTATTTTCATGTAAACATTGTCACTGAATAGATAAAGTAAGAAAAGTTAATATAATGATATGTATAACAAATACTACCAAGAACAATATGTTATATTTAAAAGAAAATTATAATCTAGAAAAAATGTAAAAATAATTCAACAAACATACTTTTGAAGATCCTTAGACATTTCCTCCAATTATAATTCCCCTTACCTCACACGAGATAATATTTCTTTGACAATTTTTTCATCCTTCACCCCTTACAATGCTCTCCAAGGTGTGATAGTCATATCTTCTGGAAGTTTCCTCATTTGAGGACTTGATTTACTGTTGCTACATATCAATTGTTTAGAAGTTTTGACATTCTGGTTTTTAATGTCAATGTTCTCCCACATGCTAAAAATATCATTAGTCAATTCCCATATCTCTCCAATTATAAATGCCAACTAGGACATGTTATCAATACCTCTAAATATATCAGTATTTACTCTGTCTCCTTTTGAATTGATTTTCTCCTGAATTTGATAGCCTATTTCCATACAACTTTCTTTTCGGAAAGATACAGTCACGTTTATCTTATTCCTACCATATTTTTGTTCAAATTCACTATGAATAAATCTAAACCTTTGCATGAAAGTCATAAGCATCCTATATTCATTATCTGAACTATGATCCCATGCCAGCAACTTTGTTTCTATATTTGATAAACCAGCATAAATGATACATTTCATTGTTTCAAAACATGGGCTATTGGGATATTCCTCCGTCAATTTCCTTTGAGCTTCTATAGAATGGTTCCCCCCAAGCACATAATAATTGTATTCAAAACATTTTGACTTATCAAATGCTTCTTTGTTGGGAACTTGAACTCGATCAACAAGAAGCACATAATTAACCACGTGAGCATACAAATTATACCTCATCAATGTCTTCGAGTTGTGAACATGTAGGTGGTGTGGCTTTTTGATTTGATATTTACATAGTCCTTCACTTGGCTTATAGATTTGTCTCACATTAAGCTGAAATATATGACCACCCTCAATTAAGTTTCTATTTGTCAAGTTTTGTCGAATGGCATTTTGTTTTGTTTTAATAATGTCATCCTCTAAATCAGCGCCTCGTGTAATGATTTCCATGCTTTCTTTTGAATTTTCACTAGGATCTTCACTGTTGGTAATGACTACTTGAGAATGTTCAACTTCAATTTTCTTCCTCCTAACATTCTCATCATTAACTAGAGCAAATACATTCTTGGGCACTGTTACTTTTGGTCTTTTATGGCTCTCCTCCTCTCTAACATCAGTTCTAATCTCATCCTGAGTAATGAAAACATATTCTTCAGTGTCAGTTTCAACTTCCTCATCTTCAAAAGTAACCTATCTACATTTGCTAGATTTATCCACTAGAGGCATTTTTTTCTGATCCCTTGGATATAGTTTTGTAGCATTATGAACTACTACATTTGCTTGTTTTTCATATATTCTTCTAACCCTGAGTAAAAACTGCTGACAACATTCATAATATATTGCTCTATTCAATGAAGGCCTCCCAACATAATTGAAATATTTTCAATAAAAATTTGTCAAACATAATATCATGTCAATAAAAAATAATGAGATAGTTACAATAATGCAAAACACAATTATAAATAACAATACTTACAATATCTTGTTCAATCTCAGTTATGATTTGTTTGGACAACTTTGTAGATACCTTTGTCATGTCATACAATGACAATGATAACTGGCATTTAATCTTGTCATGTGACTTGGGTGATTTTGTAAATATATAAAAAATTTAGTGTCTGATATCAAACACATGTCTATGACCTTTCCCAGCACCTCATAAATTCCACTATCGCTAGGGATATCAACATATAGATATACCTACACATCTTCTTCTTCTCTTTCTTTCACATACCATACATTTTCTGGAAGCTTCACTTCCTTTGATTTCTTCGAGTATGAAATCGTCTTCTTATCATTTGAGGCACTTGATAGATTTCTATTATCAACTCAGGTTTGGTTCATTCAATAGTGCTTTTTGAGGATCCACCTTTAATTTTAGCAGTCTTTGTTCCAAAAATATTCACATAAATCTTTCATGATGCCATTTTCCTGCAAAAAATACACATATATATAATCAGTAAATTACAAAAAAATAGTACCTTAAATTAACAAACAAAATGATAAATGATAAATAATTTTGTAAAACATAAGCATTTATTTTTTTTAAATAAGAAATTAAAAAAAATACAACCCGCTCCCACCCCACCCCGACGGCCCCAACCATGTAGCCCCCTCGTACCCCACCCCCACAGCCCAATGACCCACTGGGGGTGGTGTGCTGATTGCACACAACCCCCTGCCCCACCCCGGTAGCCCAACGAGCCACCGAAGTGGTGGGATGATTCCAGGGAAATGACATGCCACCCTGGCGGGTCGTTGGGACATCAAGGTGGGGTAGGGGGCTAGCACCTAGCCCCCCACCCCAGCCCAACGGGGCAACAACCTGTCATGGTGGTGGACTGTTGGGCCGTCAGGGTGGGGCTGTGCAGTGGGCGTCATCCCTCCTGCCCACCCTGGCGGGTCGTTGGGCTGCCGGTGTGGGCAAGAGGGCTGGCACCCATCACCCTGCCACCCCCCCCCCCCCCCCCACGAGCCCATTGGGTGACTACGTTGGGTGCTACCGGCAAGAACTATTGGGCCCACCACACCAACTATAGACACAGTGGATAAATTTGTCTCACCTAAATTTTTTATTTCTAAAAAAAAAAACCATTAAACCTATTCAATTTTAAAACTTGCACACAGAAAAAACAAAACTAATCTTTCAAAAGCAATAATCTTCCATTGAATATGTTGTTGATATCAATGTAGCTACTCCACAAAATCACTCCAAGTCTTTTAACGAACCTTGAAAACCTTGATACGATATGAGGAATAGTGATAATGAAATTTATGTTATAGCGAAAATTAAGGAATTGTTTTATTGCACGGTTAATGTGGGACTAATTTGTTTTTATAAAAACTTTAACATGTAAATTTTGGTATGGCGACATAGGGAACTATGATAAAAGGAACATTATGGAATTGTTTTACCGCACTGTGAATGTGGGATTAATTTGTTTTTATAAATACTTTAACATAGAAATATTGTTATGGAGATATAGTAAATTATGATAAAGCGAACATTACAGAACTATTTTACCGTGCGGTGAATGTGGGATTAATTCTTTTTAGAATATATAATAAAAATAAAAATAAAAACATTCAATTCCCTAGTAATTATTATATAGTTTAAGTAAAAAATTAATTAGTTAAAAAATATTTATTTCACAATTTTAATTTAAATATTTAGTTTAAAATATTTATTTCGTATGAAAATTTTAGTTAAAATTTTTCAATAAATTGGAGGGAAAATTTTCGGCGAAATTTTTTGGAGGGAAACTTTGGAGGGAAATTCTCATTATTTAAGCTATATATTATCATTAGGATAGAGTGCATTTGTATCATTCAACCTCTTCTATTTTAAAGGCATGGATTCTTCTTATAGTGAAGTTTCGTTTTGTTAAGCATCAACATCTTCGTCACGTAACAACTCTATTCATATTGATGAATATAATGGAAATTATTCTACTACGCATAGAGATTCAAATATTCCACTTAGTCTTAATCCCAAGGACTATGAGAGAAACACTGATGAAAGATAGGATGAAGAATTTTAAATAAATGAAGAGTCATAGTTTGCACTTAGTCCTAATACTATGGACTATGAGAGTAGCAATGATGAAGAGTGTGATGAAGATTTTCAAATAAATAAAGAGTCATGGTTTCCACTTAGTCCTAATCCTATGGACTACGACAGTAGTAGAGATGAAGAGCATGATGAAGAATTTCAAATGAATAGAGTCTCATCATGTCCACTTAGTCCTAATCCTATAGACTATGAGAGAAACAATGATGAAGATCGTGATGAAAAATTTCAAATGAATAGAGTGTCATGTTATACATTTAGTCCTAATCATATGGATTATGAGAGCGGTAGTGATGAAGAATTTCAAATGAATAGAGTGTCATGGTTTCCACTTAGTCCTAATCATATGGACTATGAGAGCAGCAGTGATGAATAATTTTAAATGAATAGAGTGTCACGGTGTCCACTTAGTCCTAATGCTATGGACTATGAGAGCAGCAATGATGAAGAGCATGATGAATATTTTCAAATAAATAAAGAGTCGCAGATTCCACTTAGTCCTAATCCCATGGACT
Organism: Pinus taeda; assembly: GCA_000404065.3. NCBI lineage: Eukaryota > Viridiplantae > Streptophyta > Pinopsida > Pinales > Pinaceae > Pinus > Pinus taeda. The sequence goes on from APFE031611208.1 coordinate 70,730, forward strand.
ATGAGAGAAGCAGTGATGAAGGCCAGGATGAAGAATTTATAATAAATCGAGAGTCATATTTTCCACCTAGTCCTAATCCTAAGGACTATGCGAGGAGTAGTGAAGAAGGACATGATGAAGCACTTAGTCCTAATCATAAGGACTATTAGAGCAGCAGTGATGAAGGGCAGGATGAAGAATTTTTTAGTAAGTAAAGAGTCACATTTTCGACATAGTCCTAATCCTATGGACTATGAGAGCAGCACTCACAATGCACATGATGAAGAATATCCAATAAACATCGAGTCAAATTTTCCATTTAATCCTAATTCTAAGGACTATGAGGGTAGCATTAAAGAAGGGAAAGATGAAAAATATCCTCCAAGTCAATATTTCAAAAGCATAGATGATCATATCGAGGATAACATTCCTCATAATGATGATGAAAATGCTTATACAAATAATGATCCAATGATGGAGATGTTGCCATGAAATATTGTATTGAGGAGTAGGAGTAGACCTTTTCGTATCAATCCAAGATGTTCTAGTTATACAAGGGGTATAGCATTATATCTGATGAAAAGAAGTTCTATGAATGCTCTCATTTCAAGTGAATGTTGCTAAAAATATTGCTTGAAACATATGGATTTCATGTTTGCATTAGATAAAAATAAGAAATATTCGTCAATGAATAGAAGCATGAAAAATGGATATTTATTGGGGTGCATGCAATCTACATTGTTAGGTTATGATTATCATATTGGATCTTTATTTATCTGTAGAAAGGCTTTCAAAATGTTTCATTCAATGGGTAATTTTTGTCTATCAAGAATCCAATAAATTTTGGAAAAGGATCCCACATTTTATTCAGATGTATGTCATAAACGACAATTTGGTACATTATCAAATAATGCAATGTCATGGATGAAAGACTTCTTTTCAAAGCATGGAGAATGTATGCCAAATAGAGAGGCAATACATATTCCAGATAATATTTCAAGATGATAAATATACAACTTATACAAATAATATGCAGAAGGTGCTGAGGGGCATTGTCAATTTATTACATATCAATATTTTGTGAATATATGGAAGAAAGAATTCAATAATCTCTACATTCCTATGAAGACAAGGATGGGGATTTGCAGTACATGTGCTTCTCTTAAATAAAAAAGGGATAAACGTGAAGGGTGAGAAAGAGGTAAGCATTCATGAATTTAACTTTTAAAATTGTATAATCATCAACTATGAAAACATATTTCTTAATGACTTTGTTTTATGTTGTGTAGATTCCTTTGTCAAAGCACTTCAAGAGCATCACGAACAAAAAACAAGCGAAAGGAAAAATTTGTACAAGAATCGAAAGAAGTATTGTGATAATTGAAATAAATATTTCAGTTTGATAATTGATGGGATGGACCAGAAGAAAACACTTCTACTATTGGGTTGTGTTATATTCTTTCCACGACTAGCCCACATAGTTATCCGGGGGTTTAGAGGGGGGTGGAGCCCCCCATTTGTTGCGTTGATTATGTAGTGGGGGGGTCACAGGGGGTTTGAGGGGTACCCGTAACCCCAGTTTATGGGGTCCCACCTATGGTTTTGTGCATGATTTTCGCACATGTTTTCTGGAAATGGTTTTTTGGTGCATGGTTTTGGACACGATGTTTTTTGGTCCATGGTATTGGATGCTTCGACATGTATAAATATGTATTGGAAAACTGAAAGGAACATAATGAAAAATCAAGCTGGTAGTCCTGGTTTTGGGATCCAGGCGAAAATCTTTGTGTATATGTGTTTTATATGTTATGCCCTCACATTGTTTATTCTCTGTGTTTTAGAATTCATATGCAGGTAATCTTTGTATGCGGTTAAAACCTACATTTTGTATGAGAGTTGTTTTTGGCTTCAAGGGGAAGCCTTTGTTGCTGAGGGGTTTCGCTTAGGCCTGTGGTAGACCCTGTTCAGTGGGAGATCTGCGAGATCGATTCTAGTGGTAAAAGAAGATGGCGAGCAGTGGAAACATAGATATCGAGAAATTTAATGGTCAGAGTTTTGAGTTGTGGAAACTTAAGATAGAGGATCTGTTAGTGGATAAAGATTATTGGATCATGGTAAATCCAGGTACTAAACCAATGGGAGTTTCCAATGAAGAATGGAAGAAGTTGGATTGGAAAGCAAAGAGCACAATATGATTGTGTGTCTTAGATTCAGTATTGTTGAATGTATCAACGGAAGCTACAACAAAGGCTTTGTGGGACAAGTTAGGGACTTTGTTCCAATCTAAGTATCTGGTGAATAAACTATTCATGCGGAAAAAGTTGTATAGCATAAGGATGAAAGATGGAGACTCAGTGAAAGAGCATATGAATGCATTTAATACTGTGGGAAGTCAGTTAGCATCTGTTGATATTAAAATTTCAGATGAAGATAAGTGCATCATTTTGTTGTGTTCTCTACCAGATTCGTGGGATAGTCTAGTTATTGCAATAGGTAACAATGCAACTGTCTTGCATTTTGATGAAATCATCTCATCCTTGCTGACGAAGGAGATGAGAATGAAAAATATGGAGAGCCAAAATGGTTATGCCTTGTCTGTAAAGGGACAGTCCCAGAACAGAAACAAAAATAAGTCATCGAGTGGGAGATCTAAATCTAGAGGGAGATATAAAAATCCAGGAAAACATGTAAAGGTGGTGTGTTGGAAATGCGGAAAGGAAGGGCACTTCAAAAGGGATTGTAAATATAAAGCTTGTGATAAAGGAAAGGGATTTGATGATGCTCCTTCTGTAGAGGAAAAAACCACCTCAGATGAAGTTGGGGATGTGTAATTGGCTTCTTCAAGTACACATGTAGATCATGAGGCATGGTTGATTAACTCAGGTGCATCCTTTCACTTCACTCCCCATAGAGAGTGGTTCTACGAGTATGAGAAATAAGATGGTGGTAATGTCTTCTTAGGGGATGATAGGAAGGCTAGAAGCATTGGTCGCGGAAAATTAAAGTTGATATTTCAAGGTGGAAGGGTTAGAACACTTCGAGGTGTTCTGCATATTCCTGCATTGGCCAGAAATCTGATTTTTGTAAGCAAGTTGGTAGATGCATGTGTAAAAATGTTGTTCAAGAAGAATAACTGCAAGATGGTTTGGGGAGCACTGGTATTAATGTGGGGAATTCAAATTGGAACTCTGTACAAGATGCAAGGCAGCACTGCTGTTGATGGGTGCAATAGCTCTGTGGTTCCTGAAAGTGGAGTAGAAAATATAGTGGTCTCTGGAGAGAAGACCATGTCATGGCATCAAAGGCTTTGACATATTGGAGAGAAGGGCCTTCGAATACTTCATGGTAAAGGTATGGTAGAAGGTATGAGTAATATCTCTCTATATTTTGTTTTCTATGAAAATTGTGTATATGGGAAGTAGAATCGGGTGAGTTTCCCCTCTGGTGGTAAGAGTGCGAAACAGATATTAGAGCTTGTGCACAGTGATCTATTTAGACGTATGAAGGTTCCATCACTGGGTAAGTCTGTGTACTATGTATCATTTATAGACGACTTCTCAAGGAATACATGGATATATTTCCTTAAGAAGAAATCTGAAGTCTTTGACAGATTTAAAGAATTTAAGGCT
>APFE031611208.1:84523-110578 GCA_000404065.3 Pinus taeda
CACAATCGTATTGTGCTCTTTGCCTTCCGATCCAACTTCTTCCATTCTTCATCGGTCACTCCCATTGGTTTGGTACCCAGATCTACCGCGATCCACTGATCTTTATCCACCAACAGATCCTACATCTTGAGTTTCCACAACTCAAAACTCTGACCATTGAACTTCTCAATCTCTATCTTTCCGCAGCTCGCCATCTTCATTCACCACCAGAATCGATCTCGCAGATCTCCCACTAAACACGGTCTACCACAGGCCCCAGCAAAACCCCTCAGCAACAAAGGCGTCCCCTTGAAGCCAAAACAGCTCTGATACCAAATGTAGGTTTTAACACCTTACAAAAATTACCTGCATACGAATTCTAAATCACAGGAAAAATAAAAATGTGAGAACATAACACATAAAACACATATACACAGAGATTTGCCACTGGATCTCAAAACCGAGACTACCAGCTTGATTTTTCATTATGTTCCTTTCAATGTTACAATACATATTTATACATGCCGAAGCATCCAATACCATGGACCGAAAAACCATCACCTCCAATACCATCGACCAAAAAACCATTGATCCAATACCATGGACCGAAAAGCATGGCGTCCAAAAAAACATGTACGAAAATCATGCACAAAACCATAGGTGGGTCCGCCCAACCTAACATAGGGTCCAAAACCAAAATTTTCCAGGGCGCTGCCCCGGACCCCATAAAGTGGGGTTATGGGTACCCCTCAAAGCCCCTGTTAACTATGTGGAAAGAATATAACACAACCCAACATCATCAAACCACTTACCCATCATCCATGCATCCCTGGTCCAAGTCACCATACCCATATCTAGCTCTGTCTCACTAAAAACAAAACACACGAAATTGTCCAAAACATAGAAAAAAAAAAGAGGACGTGTTCTCCCTTGCTCCAACCATTCACTACTCCATCAAAGCCCTTCCATCATTCTCAAAACCCTAAACCACTACCCAGCCCCCCTCTTAGAAATAAACATTGAAAAAAAGGGAAGAAAAGGCAGCTACAAGATTTCCTATAGCACCTATAGGATCTCCTATAGGAGCCTTTGCCATTATTGCAACCATCATGAGATTTAATTTTTCTTTCAAACTAGAGTAAAGGGGAGCACCATCATCCCTGAATACCTTATTTCTTGTATCCAAATCCCCACAGCAGTAGAAACAACAAATATATATCAAGCACCTGTACACATGGTCCAACAAGAAATCAGCTATACAGGAAGGAAGAAATACACAGAAAGAGAGAAAAGGAAAACTTCCCTGAGCAATAGCATAGAAGACCAATCCTCCAATATGCATCAATCAAAAAATGTAGGAACAAGTATGTAAACTCACCCAAATCTTCCCCGAGTATGATATGATATTGGAAAATGTATAAATGTTGAAAAAAATCATTTTATAAGCTGGAGGTGGCCAATTAACTTGGCCACCCTCATATCGTGATAAAAAGTGAACTTCCAGTCATCATGCCACGATGGAGTGTCAAATTAATGGGAATCAATTAAAAAGGTGGTTGATTCAGTTATGTGGGAGTGGGTGAAAGGTACAAGGAGAAAGTGCATGATCACCAATAGTGGGCCAACGGTCCCAATTAGGAAATCTCGTACCACTACCAACCAACACAACACTCCAAGACTCAGCCATAAATAGCATAAAAACCCAAACTTTAATGCACTTGTTTCTCATTTTGAAATCAAAGAGATAGGGACCAGCTTTGGAAGCCATCGGAAAGTTGAACCCTACTCTAGCCATCCTATAGGAAACAAAGCTACAGGAAGCTATAGGAAACTCAAAAATCTACAGGAAGCACTGGAATCCCATAGGAACTACAAGGGGGTGCCTAGGGTTAGATTAGTCATCAATGATCATAATCCCAAGCATCACAGTAAGATGTATGTGGCCAATCTCCCCTATGTTCATTCTTTGATAATTGAAAAAAACTTTGCAATCTTCTAGTAATTATAGTGAGCTTGAGAATTAAATAAGGTTTGGGGGGAATATAAGGAAATTGTGTGGCTATAGGAAATGGTATAAATTACAGTCATCCGCTAAACAGTTTAAGCTCTTATCCACCCTGAAACCCATACTGAAGCACACCTACAAAACCTCATGCATTTAGATATAACCAGAGAAGAGAAATGGGAGGGGGATTTAATAGAAGAGGACCCACAAATACATCAAGGATTCACCTTCATGCCCCTATGGTAGATATATTTAGGAGGAATCAGTGGTTAATGTTCTTTGAGTTTCTCAAGGGATGTGATGACGATATAGCCTATGAGTTTTCCATGGCACTAAACCCTCAAGAAAGAACAAGTGCTAGCACAATGGTGAGAGGGTTGTCCATTACAATTAACCATGTTGTGATCAGCAAAGTAACCACACTTCCTATAGGGATATAATGGAGAAAAGTGGATAAGGCTAGCAACACTTTTGCTAAGAAAAACTCCTCCCTAAATGATGAATAGAAAATTTAAGACAAAAATGGGGCCAAAAGGGAGAGCCTTCCCTATCCCTGTGATGAGGTGATCTACCACATCCTTAAGTACTTTTCTTGTGAAAGGAGACTAAGTGTAGTCTATTGCTACCTATTCAGACTCCTCCATGAGTTGATATTTAGGGACAGAGTACCCATAAAGCAAAGGCTCATTGTGTCATGTTTCCTTTTACAATCAATTATAGAAATGAGTGAGAAGGTGAAAGAGGGGAAGCACCAACAGTTATCACACCATGGTCTCATCAAGCTAATAATGAAATATGCCTTAAGCCGATTTAGAATTCCTATTCCCTCATCCACATTTAGAGACATAGACAGAGAAGCCTTCCCTAAATCCCAAGCCCTTGAACATGGTTGGACCCCTACCTCTATTGCTGAAGGGGAAGAGGAAGAATATGAAGAAGAAGCAAAAGAAAAAGAGGAAGCAGAGACAGAGAAAACATAGGAGGAAAAAAAGGGAGAAGAAGAAGCAGGAGAGGAAGAAGAAAAAAAGAAGAGAAGGAAGAAAAGGTAGAGACTAGCACTGAGAAAAATACTATAGAAGGGGAGATATCTCCAAGATTGTGTCCTGAACCCACTGAAAAAGAGGTAGTTGATGACTTGGATTTCTTGAGCACACCCATAATTTCCAAGAGGAAAATGCAAAGGCAAACTCCCCTCTATTTTAGAACAAGAAGAGGCACTAGGATCAAGCACAAGAAGCCACAAACACCTACAAAATCTGCTATCATAATTGAAGAATCACCAGACAAGAAGGAGGAGCTAGGTTCCTTGGGAATGAAGGTTGAGGAAGGCACACCACTACAATCAACCCCAAAGGCTACCATCACCTATGTCGGGGAGCCTATCACTAGGTCAACATCATCTAAGAAAACCAAGGCACCTGTGACCCTCCAATAGAAACGAAAGGGCCTTCTACATGATTCCCAAAAAATGTTACAGGAAGCATTGTCAGTGCTACAGGAAAGACAAAAAGAGCTACATGAAGGACATGATGGGTAGAAAGAAGGTAAGGAAGAAACCCCACAAGTGTAGGAGGGGGAAGCTTCTCCAAAGACATTTGAGGGAGATTTTCCAGAGTTGTAGGGGCCTACCCCACAACCAAATTTGAGCTCCTACTACAAGTTCATTGAGGGAGGCATAGCAATACCACATAAATTTGCAATCCCTCTCTTCTTTCAACTTGAAAAAGAAATAGGAAGAATACATCAGTAGATGCAAATTTCTAAGTCAAAGAAATTAGAAGATGTGGGCCATATGGAAGAAAAAATCCTAGAGATGGGCAGGGAGTTGAGTGAATTGAGAGAGATAGAACACACCTTAAGATAGCAATTACAGGAAGAAAACACATGGTTGAGGAGGAAGTTGCAATAAAAGGAGAGGAAATTGGCCACCATGGCAAGCCTCTCCATGGAGGCACTTCAACGTAGGATACCATCCAAAACATATGCACTATACCTCAAATATCAATAGATGTGGTTTCAAATAAAGACATTTGCACAATAAGGGACCATGAAATTCCAATATTGTATGAAATTCATCGAGCTATGTGACAAGATCACTCTCCAAGGCAAGGCCAAATTATCTAAATTCTACCTACACAACCTTGCCTTTACAAACTTGAATGAGTGGGACCCCAATGCGCAGTTTGAAGACCTGCAGCTAATGGCCATTGCATCATGGATGAGTCATGAGGATGTCAGGGTTGAGGAGGTGAAGAGAATAGTAGAGAAAGAGGAAAGAGGGCCCCTCTACATCAATGTAGAACAAATAAAATCCATGGTTGTTATTAGTAACCACAACATTATCTCCAATGATGCTCAACTTGCACCAAGATACCTGGCTACACAAGAACAGACCATCTCCCATTTTGAGAAAACTTCAAGATTGTTGGGGACTGAGAGCTAATGAGCATGCCAAAGGAGATGGAAGAACATGCCATAGAGTCTCTAGATCAGGGAGTACTACTCTCCTCAAAGATTGAGAAATTCATTGGAAAGGATACCCCTATATAAGAAGGCCATGAAAATACTGAAGATCATTTAGATTGGACTAAAGCTCAGTCTAAATTTCTTGTTGGGTTCATTGGAAGGTAGGAAGGAAGTAGAGGAAGGAAATGAGTAGGGAGAGATAGAGAAAAATGTAGGGTTCTATGCTCAAGAAAAGACACCATCCACAGAATCCTGGGATGTAAGAGAGGCCACCAGTGCTATGAAAGATATGGATATAGATGACTAGGCTTCTCAGAGGAGGAGAAAAATTTCAGTAGGGGGTGATGATGAGGCTCCTTCATAGCTAAACTATACGGGTCACAATTCCACTCTCTAGCTTATTAAATTCACTTTTCTCACATTTACTTACATATTTTGTTATATTTTTCTTAGTGAGAAGAGTAAAGGTGAGTTACTATGTCATGTTGCCCAATGTGTGTTAAATGCATCAATTGGAGCAATTTTGGGTTGACTTAAGTGCAGGAACTCGAAGGAGGAAAGAAAGATATATTTTAGGATTTGGTGTCACTAATAACCAATATCTCATTAGCTCAGTGTCACTGGTAGCCAAGTAAGCTGAGTCCATTGGCAGTCAAGCTAGTGAGAGTCAAAGGAAAGTTATTCTAGAGTTAGGGAGCCAAGCCTCCCTATTTTCTAGGGAGATGTTGGTAGCTCTAGTTTTGTATATATAGAAGAGTCAAGGGACTCATTAGGATTCATTTTTTGTGGTAGCCAAGAGGCCATTTGAGATGAAACATTATGACTGTTATTGTTATGTTATACTTGAAATTTTGATGATAATGAGAAATTCTACCTTGATCCATCACCGAGTTGACTCAGAGGGTTGAAAATATTGGGTTAGGGCCCAACCCTAGCAACAACAATTTCTCTTTTTGTAGCTATATTCTTCGCTTAGAATGATAGTTAGTTGTTGAATATGATTTATGTTTTTTTTAATTCGATTAACAAGTACTTAAATTGTTGTTCAATCTTGTTTCCATTAGTTTGAACAGGTAGATTACTGTTGCAGTTTAGTGGAGAAATTATACCAAAAAAGTTGGTGGCAGTGGTCCCTACACCATCTCCCTCATGGGATCATGACTAGATGACCCCACACTCACAGCCCCAAAAACAGAGTTGTCTTTTGATCATTGCACATATTAGGTTTCATATTTAGCTATATCATTGTTTGTGATTTCTTGGAAGCACCTGTAGTTGTTATCTTGTTTTCTTAAGTTTTTTCTAGCTTAAAATGCATTCCATATCATAGATGTAGTCCTTAAAAGTAGATATATCAGCTTCCTCAAATTCTTTTCATCTTTTCCATGTGGACATGTAGTGATGCATAAATGAAAAGAGAAACAAGTTTTGTTGCAGTGATTGTTGATCTTTAGGAAGGGACTTATCCAACCAGCTTCACCTAAGTCTTCTCCACCTTCTACTGAGGCATACTAGCCGATAGTCTGAACCTTTGTTTTGTAACCACCATGAGAAGTCACCTTAGGAAAATCCAACCTCCTTAGAGTGTTGGGCATAGTCTTGGGAAATGTGCACCCTTCCTACACCTTCTACAACAGTCACACACCCCTCCAACATGTCATCTCACTATTATTTCCCTCTAAAACCCTTCAGATAACTTCCTATAGCAGTTCAAGGCACCCTATAGCAGATTAGGACATCCTGTAGCAGCTACACAATCTCCTCTAGCAGCCTGTTTTGACCCTGTTTTGACCAAAAATGATAGTGTAGCCTAGTATACTCTAACCTCAATTAAAAAATGTTGAAATCTTAGGTCCAAGATCCGAGGTGGAACCCACTAGTTCACAACATCTCAATTCCTTAGTAACAATGGTTTCCTTACCTTCTTCTACACAAACACTTTGGGGTCAATGCTCGAGGACCAATATCGAGCCACTTGCATCAGATCATTGCATTTTTTCCTAAGGTTGGATTGCCGATGGTACAGTTCCAATACACATGGTTTCATCTGGGTCCCACTCTCTTTCCATTATTCCTTTGGTTTCTAGTCTATCGGTGTCAACCTTCTCCACATTGGAACTCACTTATTTATTCCAAGGCCAAGTGATGAGGTTCGACTTGATCAAGTTCCACATAAAATAACTTTCTCAAAAATTGAATTTTGAGTGGAGAGGATAACAACTTTTCCTTCAAACCATCCAAATTAAACTTCATTGGCTTTAATATTATTTCAACCCATCATAATTAAACTTCGTTAACTTTAATATTGTTTTAAATATATATATAGATGATTCAAATTTTTTTATTAATTATTTATAATATAATGATAAAATGTAAATAATATTTATTATTTTATTTTTAACTAAACATTAAATTCATGTTGAAAAGATACTTTATCTTTGCACATTCTTTACGGGGAGTTATGCGTGTATATAGCTTTTATCATAAAATATTTTGGATTTAACGCTTCTTTAAATTCCTACGGTATTAATAAATACATAAAGAAAAATTATATTCAGCACCAACAAAATATATAAAAAATTAAAAATATAAAATAAAATGCAGGGAAAAAATAAATGAAATAAAATTTCACATTAAAAAATGGTGGAACATAACATAAACCGGCCCTATAATATAAGGAATTATAATTAACAGCGTGGAACGGAAACTAAGCTATCCTTTCCTACAGGGAAAATTTCTGAAAAACTACTAGAGCAAAAACATTTATTTCATTTTTTTTTATTGCAGAGTATATAGTAGATGTTGTTGCAGATTCAGCCCATTGATTCAAACAGGCCCTCTTAAGCAAATTGTTTAAGATAATTTCCATATGCAATCATGGAACTAGAGTCGATAATTATTTAATGTCTCATAAATAATAGAGGACAACAACATAATAATAGTATTTTAACATAATTGAAAGTTAAAAGACAACTCACGCAACATAACATTCCAATGAAATCTAGACTTCAATTACAACTCATACTGTAGGACAATAAAATAAGTTTTCAAATTTTAGTGTTGGAAATATGGAAGACATTAACACATTAATTCACCAACCTATATTTAAAATTCCCTCTTTTGGTAGCAATGTTTTAAATATGGAAACTTCATATAAATTTAATTTTTAAATATTAATAATTTTTATATTAAATATATTATAAATTATCGGTACAAAAAGATGATTCTAATGATTAAATTTGAATTTGTTTGATGTGTTTTAAAAACACTTCAATTTTAAAAGTAGAATAGCTCCTATTTTTGTTAAATTTATTTATAAAATATATGTGAGTTCAGAGATTTTCATTTTTTTTTATTTAAGTTTTAATTAATTTTTTAAATGATAATAGATAATTTTCAAATATTTTAATTTTATATAATAGATGAGAAATAAAAATAAAGAAAATGATTCTTGCTAGTGATATTGGATAATTTTTTTTACTTAATTTAGATAGTTTTTTTACACATTGATTTCGATGAAGGTTTTGATTTCACATTTTCATAAGATAGAGTGATCTAGTGGAAGTAACAATCAATATGGCTTCATAAGCTAATCACATTGATGTAGACAAAGGTTTTGACCTCACACTTTCACACCATAGAGTGATCCAGTAGAACAAACAATCTAACATTGAGAAATGGGAAAATGAGTACAGGAAGTGAATACCAATACACTCAAGCTATGATGACAGGGGGAGATGGGGTAGGGAACCTTCAAATTGCTAAGGAGAGAACAAAACCAATGAATAAGGCAATCCAACAAATTTTAAGAGACATAATTAATGAATTCCTAATTAAAGCACCCAAAACGCTATGTTTCGTCTCATTTCAAGGAGGGTAGGAAATAATATCCAATATATGAGGGATCATGCTCTAATAAGAAAGTTCTTAGGTATCTGGCCCTTTGAGAAGTAAATGATACAATGGATAAAATATAGATGAAAAACCAAGGACCAAATGGAGCTAAATTTTCCTTAGAAGGATTCTTCACAATCTTCTTTTGCTATGTGGAAGACATAGAGAATTTCTTTGAGGAATGCCCTTATTTCTAGAACTTTGTAGGACTACACCCAACATACTAGATAGACATATTCTCTCTTGAGAAGAATGTTTCACCTCAATACGAGTATGGATTATGCTCATTTCTCTTCCATAGAAATATATGATGTTAAAGCACTAGAGGTAATTGAGAATGCTTCAAGGAGTTCTCTAAAATATTGGATATCACTTGAGTAGAATGATACAACTCCTATTTTTTACTGTCTTTCTAGATGTACATTATAGGTGACCTACTTGAATCCATAACCATATTGTATCAAGATGTATATTGGTTTCAAACCATTGATTATGAACACATCCTATTTTGGTGGAGAAAATGCCATGAACATGACCATATCCTTAGGGACTATGATCGCAATTATCTAAAACTAGTAGAAATATTGAAAGAAGCTTAGGATGTGAAGGCATATAAAAACGTTATAGCTAAATGCAACACAAGCAAGGGAAATAAAACTTAGGTAATGAAGGGAACATGTCCATCAGTAGCTTTGTGGCCTTATCAGAGTTAGGTAGAGAAGTAACACCAACAAAATCATCTAAACGAAACCATGTTAATCACATCCAACATATCGCAAGTGAAATGCAAAAGTAGGAGAAGTGTAGAACTAATTTAGAGTATGATGGCCAATTTAACTTTTAGAACAAATATGACATTAGAATGGAGAATTACTTAGTGATGGCCAACATCTCAATGGATGAAGAAATAATGATGTTATATTTGGATAACCTAATGATAGAATCACAAACATTAATGGAGAAGAAGGGGGAATTCTAAGTGTAATTCTCCCTCCCACCTTCTTTGATTTTCTTAGGACTTGGGAGGTGTTTCCTACATGTTTTGACCCAAAATTTAAGGCTTGTTATGATGGTCAGGTCAGAAAATCTCATTCCCTCAAGGTATTCAAAACTTCAAAACAATGCCACCGTTTGGTTAATCTTGCGAAGAGCTTTCAAATGATACAAATTTTATCTCAAACTGGCTTTCAAATCACAAGTTATGCTCGTTAGAAGTTTGCTAAATTAAAAGGGTACACAGATCTCCACATGGAACCTGTGTGGCCCTTTCCCAACCCATGTAGCATTCTTGTCACTGCTTACCTATCGACTCGTTGACTTGTCCTATTGTGCACCATGCTCGTGTATGAAACTGCCTTAACCAAAATTGCTAGCAGCACATACACACCCTGCCCCCCGACCCCCCCCCCACCACCATGTGGTATCAAATTTTGGGAAGGGGTACTCAATTAATATTAGTCGTCAATTGGAGATAGGTGGGATGGAGCTAATCCAAACTAGAACCCACTTTCTCGTTAAACATCAACCATGAGGGGGCCCTCCTCAACCAATCTTGAATATTGATCTGAAGGTTGAAAGCACCTAGATCTAATGATGCTCATTAGTTTCTCCCTTTTGACTTGAATGCATTTTAATACAAAATCAATAGTTGAAATGGCGGTACCACTCTCCATGTGCATCATCCAATTAGAGTGATTTTGATCTGATAATCACCCTATCAGTGACATCACTTGAAGATTTATTAAACAAAGGTATTACAAACTCATGTGCTGGTGTGTGTTCTGTGTTATTTAAGCAATGGATCGATAAGATTTCCAACACACGGACATTTAAATGGAGAGACAACAGAGAGATACAGTCAGCAACACAAAGACACAAGAATTTTTAATAAGGAGTTCACCCTATTCTCTAGGGCTACATCTTCAACCCAGCTTTCAGTGGTGGCCTTGTTTTATTGTGTCTTTAAACAGAGAATTACAGTGTGGGGACTCAATGTGAGTTATCCTAAAGCAGGTTTGCTTGGTAGCGTGGTTCTTAGATTCCCCAAGCCATTGGAGTACACAGACGCTTCTTCTTCCTACCAGCTCTGTGACCTTCTGGTCTACAGTGGAAAGAGCCAAATGTGGTGCTTAGTGTAGACATATTCCTCTATGGGATGGCTTGAATCTTCAAGCTCTCTGGTGCTTGATGCTGTCGCTGGTCAACCTGGCCCTCTGTCTCTTTCTTCTTTTGCTCTACTATTCTATGTATTCCGTCCTCCTCTCAGGATTATGGTTCCTTTCTCTATCTCTCAGGTTTCTCTGTCCCTCTCAATAACTCGACTACTATCTTATTCCTCTATTCATGGCTTTAGCCATTCGAATCCATGCTGGTTCGGTTCCTCTTCTGCCTCTGTCGATTCACCTTTTGCAGTTGTCCTTGGAGTTCCCTGTTCAGTGTCATCATGAATGCTCAGGGAGTGGCCACATGTCCTCCCTTAAACAGCGTTAGCCTGCTTCGTCGGTTCGTTTCTTCAGTTACGTTGTGGATGAAGTCTTTCCTCCACTGTGGCAGTGAAATGAATTTCAAATCCTTACAAATCATGGTGTATTCCTTTGTCGATTCAGCTTCCTCCATCGGGGGCGATCTCAACCGTCCGATCTGGCTCCCCCAGATCCAATGCCTACGCATGTTTTGCACGGTTGTCTTGCTCGACTGATAGTGCACGATCAACGACAGTTTTCTCTCACCTCCGCTTGCTACGTGTCGATTGGTGTATGGAATCGCTACGCTCTCATCCAAGACCTCTCACTGTTTAAGGGCGCCCCGATCAAAACCACTGGTTTCCAGAGCGTGGGTCCAACTGTTGTGTTTAAGCACTTTTTCCTTTTCGCCCGTGGTTCTCCGGTTTCCCACACGACCGAGTGCTCAAGCTTTTCCTTCACCGCCCTGTTCGCCCAATGATGCATCAAAGTCCACCTCTGTTTCCCGATCCGGGGCTCCCATGGGCTACTTTGCCCTCCTTCGCAGTCTCCATGGGCCTCGGTCAGCGCACTTTGATCGAGGTCCTCGTTGTTCCACGCTAGCTGCCATTGCCATTGGTTCAGGGTGTTTTTTATCATTGTTTTGGATTCTTTAGAGATTTGTTTTGACTCAATACAATCATGGTTCTTTGACAGTTCTTTTATGGATCCAATTCGTATTAGATTTCACCTCATTTGAAAGGTTAACGCTCTTTAAGTGTGGGGAAAAACCACCAAAATGATACCACATGTAATCATCGAGATTGGTCCCAATCGTCGATCTCTAGGCCATGTCACCCTAGACCATGTCATCTCAGCATCAGGTTCTTAGTTGTCACCCTAGGACACATCACCCTAGACCATGTTACCCCAGCCACATGACCCTAATTCATGTTCTCTCAACATTGAGTTCTTTGCATCAAAGGTCCTCACCTCTCTATCCTCAAGCCATAATTAGAAACTGTTGAGATTTGAGGTCCAAGAGTTATGATGGAGCCCATTGGTCCACATCATCTCGGTGCCTCAACATCGGTGGTTTTTGTATCTTCTCGTACACAAAGACTTTGGGGTCAATGGTTGAGTACCGATATCTACCCACTACCATTAGGTCACTCCACATGTTGGGGTCAATAGAAAGATATGAATTTAAAAGTATGACCCATAGCCTACGATAATCAAGATGGAGCTGATTACCAACGCCAACTAGCTAATGCTCAGAAAAACAAAATTTAGAAATTACCAGCATCTTCTCCATTAGTTACAGGCATAGAATTGGGCCAATTCCTGGAGGCTGGAATCGGTCCGAGTGGCCTCTGGATTCTCATAATTTAAAATATCAAATCACAGATCTGCAAGAACAGAAAGATATGGGCGATCTATTTTGCTAGCTTTCACACGCGACTTGCAATTAGTAAATGGAAAAAAAATGGAAGGACATAAGAGACCGAGAAGGATCTGCATCAACCTCTTATCATCGCAAAAAATCGTGAGGAAGACAAAAACATTTCATATATAAGAATGTAACAATATACTCTGTACCAACATGTAACATCATATAATGACAATGGCCTTGGCATTATATTAACAGGCTACGTATGATTCGTGGCATTATGTAGATAACCTATGATAGCCGCTCACATCATATAATACCATGGTAATCTGAGAGATTATATAAACCAGATACGTGTAATTCGTGAGACTAAGAGTGTACATAATTCTTAAATGTTTCATAAACCATAGAAAACAAATATATAATAATAATAAATGAATGTTAAAAGACAACTCACGAAATTTCTAAACCTTGCATGACACTGGGTTAGTACCACCAAAACAGTGTTGGAACTATCACTAACTTCTAGGTGAAGTCATGCACTTTTCAATGTTTCCCTTTTAGTTACTCCCGCAATTTTATCATATTAAAATATAATATTTTTCAAAATTTAATATCCGAGAGATATAAGTTTAGGTAATTGAACTTGGTAGGTTTATGTCAGGGACTTATGTTTCCTTTAAAAAAATCTAAGCTTAAATCTATTAAAGATGTCATTAAAAAAGAATTATCAATAAAAAGTATTTCAATATATTTTATATAAAAAAATATTTATTAATGTTTTCTCTTTTTTAAGAAAAATAATGGAGAATAATTTCTTAGGTATAAAACAATTACATATAATCTATGATGTTTTTAATTAGGGATTTAACAATGGTTTGAATACTAAAATTTATATATACATATTCTATCTTTTTTAATATGCTAAATTTTATACATACCTTTTACCATTAAGACTAGCCATTATAGAAAATATTTAAATCAATTAATTGTAAAAAAATCCTTACATAAACATTTCAATATATCACTTTTCAATGCAAAATTAAAAAGTTAAGAATTAAAAATATATTTTAATCAAAATCTTAAATAATATATTTCACTGTTGAGTGTAAATAAAATATCTTAATGTTCTCTAGAGTAGACAATTTTTTATATTTAGTTTTTTTTGTTTAATTTAATATTTAGATTAGATTATATATATATGGAGTTGTTTTAAGTACCAAAAATACTTCCAAAAAATAACACTAAAGACAACTTGTATATACATATATAAAATAATTAGTAATTCGAAAATTTTAATTCATAATCAATTAGGAGTTACCCACTATTATGACATTCGTGCCTCTGTGCAGGTCACATGTTCAAATCTCTATTTACCTATGCAATGTTGTTTAGGGGCAGTGCAGTTGCACGTGGAAGTTATAATGGCATCCATAAAGGATCACTGTATCACATTGACCTGTTACCAACCAATGATATATATATATTATATATTTATATATAATAACAACAATAAATTCAGTGATATTAGCATGTTGGAGGTTTTGAAATATCATAAATATATACATATATATATAATATGACGAAGAGTGAATCTTCTCAACAGAGTCCTTAGAAATTATTCCGAGATTCAATTGAATCTCACCAAAATCATCCTATTTTATAGTTTTTGATTGGAAAAAAAATAACAAACTATTGTTAAATTTTTTTGGAAAAAATTAATTATATTATCAAAATTAATTTACTTGATGTTTAATATTATTATTTTTTACCTATAAATATATTCAATCTTTTATTAAACTATTTATAATATAAAAATAAATTTACTAAAATTTAATTATTTCTTTCATACTTTTAAATTATATCTTTTATTAGTATTATATATATAAAATAACATTTAATAGAAAACATTATTTTAACTTTTATCATACTTTAATTAATTTTTTGGTAACCTAAGGTAGTTTTTTCGTTTTCTATTTATAGAAGCAAGTTATTCCATATACAAAATCTTTGTGCCCTCAAGTTGCCCACATAGGAAACCAAGTCTATTGCCCACCTTAGTCTCTTATAAGCCATCCACTAGCAAAATCTAACAAGTCTTTCAACCCAACCTAAATAAAATTCACATCTAGATACACTCTTTAAGGTCTGACCTGACATATAAAGACAAAAAAAGTAAAAGATATCCGCTAAAAAGATCAATAACAAATGGAAGATTAAATATTATTCTTTTCTATCTTATTTTTCTGAATCCACAATAGCCGGAGCAGCAGCAGAGTCACCCGGTGCTGTGGAGACAGCTTCATCATTCACTGTTGGATCTCATCCAGCTTCCTATCATGCATAAACATCATAATTTGCAGGTTCTTCATGTCTTTTTTGAGGTTGGGCATGCCTTGGGCTATTTCCACCATCTCCCCTACCACATGTTCCAGAGCTCCGACCAATAAGTGGTTCATGACCTAGTATATGTGCAAGGTTTGTTGAAATAGCATCATCTTGCCCATGGTGTGCCCTGGGTTGGGGACTATGTCCCCCCATTCTTCCATTACTGATTCAGAGTCTTCTTCCATGATGTTGTCTTCCATCTCCTGGATCAACTGGCGAATGTCGGCATTCATGCCTTCTTTGTATGCTCGAGCTGCCTCCTTCACCGCCAACTTAGTGGATTTCCTACCTCGTCTCGGCTCTGCAGTCTCCGAAATGGTAGGTTCTTTTCTAACTGACTAGCTTTGGCACCCTCTACCCCCGCAGCCCCTGCCTCTGCGTAGGCGAGTCATCTCTTCGTTTTTAGACTCCTGCTTACAATTATCATCATAAAACATTAGCTTTTGAAGATCTTCATACTTCCCGTCTTCAAATGTTTCCTTTTTTCTAAGCATCCCCACCGTATTCAAGCCCTCCCCATCTCTCTAGAGAGTCATGGCTCTCTCCCATCCTGGACTAAGGGAGACGGCCGAGCCGTCTACCATCCAATCCTTCCTAAAATTCTCTTTGTTAGCTTCCCAAGGCCGACACTTTATACTGAGATTACACTCCCCGAGCATGCCTATGCTCTCGCAGCTATTAATTAGTTGATCTAGGCTATCTCTCTGCCTCTCATCTCTGTCCTCAGCACTAACCTGTCGCATCCCCTTCCCAACGTACCCAATCTTACCCCCATCTTTCAACATACTATTCTTCTCAGAGAGAATTGCAGGAGGTAAGCGAGAAGAAACATACCCAGAGTTATGTTCGGCCACAGAAATCCCCAATGCTTATGCTGCCCTACTCCTGTCTTCCCTTATCTGCGTTCTATGCTCTCTCCCTAATCTTACCACCCTCATGTATCCCTTCCCACCTACCCTACGTCCCATCCTGCTACCGCCGCCATTATTGCCAACCTCACTCCTCATAATCATGCCACTTCATTCCCTTGATGTTCCCACGGTCATCACGAGACCACCATGTCCAGCGGTTCCAGCTTGAGGATGGTAAGCGGCTGTCCTGGCCGTCCTCTCTCCTCATCTGTCCTTATGGTCGTACTCTTCCACTTCGTCACCCCAAACGGGGCATATCATACTTTTAAATTCATGCTTAAAGATATAAACAATTTAATTTTATTTATATCAAACTTTTCATTCTTAAAGAGATATATATCTTTTATATTTTATATTTTTTAGGCATAGAATTCTTTACAGTTCTTTAAATGGTAGCTGTGTATATAGCGTGCATCTTACACATAACTCGGTATAAAGGGAAAATATATATGAAATATCATCATTATTACCCGGAGTAAATTTTCATATGAAAAACAACTCGTAAAACATAACATCAAATAATCGTTGTAATATACGGAACTGCAACGTTGAGCAGAGCTTAACCGATCCTTTAGATAGAGGATAAAACTCTGAAAACCTATTAGACTTTCCAAATTTAATGAGCAAAAACAATCTTTTTTTAGTGCTGAGTAAATAATAAATGTTGCTGCAGATTCAGCCCATTGATTAAAAAGGGTCCTTTGGGGCAAATTGTTTAAGAAAATTCCCAATCTAATATCCAATGCAGGTACTAATTGACTTCTCCAAAGCCCTTTTTTCCAAGCTACCATCCACGTAGTCATCATTTTATAAAATATTCATCGCTCAGTTATCCTCTGCCATCCCCGGAATCAACGTTTTGTAAAATGTTCATCACCCCAATTATCCTATCAATTTATAAAGCATTTATGAAATTCATGGCTTTAACCTCCATTGCCGATGAAGAGGTATTTGATCCACAGCCTACAATAATCAAGATGGAGCTTATTCCAAACGTCAACTATCTCATACACAGAAAATCAAAATTCAAAAATTACCGCCAATGGTGTGTGTTTGCCATTCTTAAGCTTTATCCCTGATAAGAAAGGTGTGGTTGATGGCTTGCAGTCACTCTTGTGAAATCGTGCCAAAAGATCTCTAGCATATTTTGGTTGAGAAATGGTAATGCCAGAATCACGCTGATGGATCTCTAGTCCAAGGAAGAAATTTAGCAAGCCCATGTCGGTCATAGAAAACCACTTATGCAATGCAGTTTTGATGTTAGTAATGACAGAAGCTGAACTACCCATTATCAAAAGATCATCTACGTAGAGTACTATGATCAACAAGGAGTCAATTTTCTTCAGAAAATAAACATTGGAATCATATTTGCAGCGTACAAAATTTTGAGATAACAAATAAGAATCCATCTTCGCATACCATGCTCTAGGTGCCTGCTTGAGGCCATAGAGAAACTTATTTAGTTTGCATACCAGAGATGAATTCTGCATGTATCCCGGTGGCTGCTCCATGTAGATTTCCTCCTCGAGATCACCATGAAGAAAGGCATTCTTCACATCCATATGATGCACCTCCCATCCTCTTTTTGTTGCAATGGAGAGAGCTAGCCGAATGGAATCCATTTTTGCAACTGGAGCAAAAGTCTCATCATAGTCAACACCATGTACTTGCTGAAAACCTTTTACTACCAATCATGCCTTATATCGACTAACTTGGCCATTTAATGCTTTCTTGGTCCGGTAAACCCACTCGTATCTCACAAGTTTGCGATTTGAAGGTAGCAGAACCAAATCCCAAGTCTAGTTCTCAATGAGAGAGTTATATTCCTCATCCATGGTGGCTTCCCATTAAGGATGCCCATTTGCTTCTGCATAAGTTTGTGGATCAGATCCATGCATCATATAAGCATGCATGGGCATGGATGGATCCATAGCTAAGAGTGCTTGCAGATCTTCCTCACACATAGGGATAGAGGCAGGATCATCAAGGATATCACTCATGCTATGCCATTTTTGTGTTGAAGGTGGTCGAGAATCTTCCGAACTACGTGCAGTAGTATGATCTCGATGTTCAACAACTGGTGGTCTAACAGGGGTCACAGGAAGAGACTCATCATCATCAGAATGTTGGTCTGAAGTTTCATCTGCATACTCATCAATGAGTGGTGATGGAAACTTGGTAACAAGTTCATCTACTAGTGCATGTGAAATATATTCGTCAAACTTTACACTCCTTTCAATAAAGAGCTCTTCAGTGTGGATATCAAGCAATCTGTACCCTTTGACTTCATCAGAATATCCAACAAACATGCATGCTTTGCTTTGAGGCTCCAAAGCCTTTCTCTTCTCTGGAGGAATGTGGGCCCATACCCGAGATCCAAAAATGCGGAAATGACTAACTTCAGGTTGCATGCCATTCCAAGCCTCAAATGGTGTTTTTCCAGTAACAGATTTATGAGGAGATCTGTTATGTATGTATGAGGCACAATTAATAGCTTCGGACGACAATTTCGACGGAAGAGATCTTGCATGCAACATGCAATTAGCCATCTCTTCTAAAGATCGATTTTTCCTTTCAGCCACGCCATTTTGCTGTGGAGTGTAAGGAACTGTATGCTGCAACTGTATGCCTGCTTCATCACAAAGATTCTTGATATATTTGTTGACATATTCTGTCCCATTATCTGTGCGGAGTATCTTGATGCATTTTCCAGACTGATTTTCCGCATGCGCTTTGAAAATATTTAGCTGTTGAAAAACTTCAGACTTGAGTTTCAAGAAGTAAACCCAAGTGAATCTCGTGTAATCATCTATAAATGACAACACATATCTTGCTTTGCTCATTGAAAGCACCGGAAATGGACCCACGAGATCTCTGTGTACAAGTTCCAAAGGTGAAGAGGCTCTCCATGCATGCCACATCTCGAATTTTTCTTGTGGATGCTTTCCAAGAGCACATCCATTACAAGCACCATCTGAAATTTCAATGGTTGGCAATCCTTTGACCATCCCTTGCTTACTAAGCTGTTGCATATATCTAAAATTCAAGTGCCCAAATCTCTCATGCCAAATCCTACTTTCTTCATTTGCATGCGTAAGTAGCAAAATAGAATCTGATTGAGGAACAAAATCAGAAAATGTATACAGACGAGATTGATCATTTACCTTGCCAGATGCAATCTTCAAATTGGTTTGCATGTCATAAATGCTCAAGGAATCTAGGGTAAATTCCAGTTTCCTTCTGCTGCCTGTGTGTGTGATCTGATACATTGAGAGAAGATTCACAGAAAGCCTTGGAATATGCAAGACATTTTCAAAACTTCCATCTTCGAATTGCACTGTTCCTTGTCCAGTTGCTGCAACTGCAGAATTATCCCCATGAGAATGGGAGGACATGAGTATGCATGTAGAGAAGAAAAGGATTCCTTTGAAGAAGCCATATGATGTAAGCTCCTGAATCAATGATCCATTCTTGTGGTGCAGAATGAAGAGCAATCAAATCATGCCCGTTACCTCTTGGATCTGGTGCTTTCTCTCCAGAGTTCTTCTTAGCATTTTCAGGAATGTGGTCTCTAAGATTGTGTTGCTGGAGTGTCTGCGCCATAATATCTATAGTCTTCTTCATGCATGCAGATTCAGGATGAAAACCACAGTGGCAATAATTGCACATTGATTGCCCTTTCGTTCCTTTCCTTTCCTTTGAGCCAGATGATCCATCAGGGGGTTCGGGATGTCCTCCCTTTCTTGGATCAGGATCCTTCTTCCCTTTTCCTTTCTGATGGTCTTTGGAAATTGCCTTTCCTTTTGCATGCACAGTAAGTGCATGCGCTTTGGAATTTTTAAGTGTGCCCATTTTGATGAGCTTATCTTGCTCATGCATCAAAGACTGAATAAAAGAATACAGTGAGGGCATCTTCCAAGCTGCACCAGTTGCAGATCTGACTGTGTGGAATGTAGAGACGAATACTACATACTCTGGACCAAGTTTTGATAAAATGGAAAGAATCAACTCATTTTCTTGCTTGGATTTGTTGATCTCACATCCTTTCAGCTGAACCAACAAGTCTTTATACCTTGTGAAAAATTTTTGAATGTTCTCAAAGTTTCTCGGATCTAATGAGTTTAACTCATTTTCGAGAGTGTGACCTTGCATTTCATCCTGTTTTCCAAACAATCCTTCCAAAACTTTCCATACTTCATTTGGAGTTGGACATGATTCAACATGAAATAGCAATTCCAGAGAAATACATAAACATAGGATGCCGAAGGCCTCGTCCATGTCATTGAAATATCTTGTTTTCTCCATTGCCGATATTGGTTCAACTTCCATTTCCATGGTTATTCGAAATAAGCCTCTACTTCTGAGATGAAGTTGAATCTTTGGCTTCCATTCGAAATAATTATATGGAGTGAGAATTGCCAATTGTGGAAACTCCAATTTAGACTCCATTCTTTGTTGTTGCTTCAATCTTCTGAACCTGCAAATAAAATTTCTTGTGCACTTATTACAAATCCCAATGCTCTGATACCATGTAAGATTTTGAGATACACAGATCTAGATCTGCAAAACAATAAACAAGCTTGCAAGAGAAGGGAGGAAGCGAGCAAGAATTGAAAAAAGAATGAAAAATCAATTCTACAATATTAGTTTTAGAATAAATACATAAAAGCAACTAAGTTAAGCTTAGTTGTACATGCAATAACTAAAGCTAACTAAAGCTAACTAAAGCTAAGTGTGCTTTATCTTATGTTAATGTGTACATGTACCACATGCAAGCAATAAGTTAACTGGAGCTAATATAGGTGCATGTACACCAACACAACTAGTCTAAATGCATGTACACCAACAAGAAAACCAAAATTTAGAAATTGCTAGCATTTTCTCCATTAGTTACAAACATAGAAATGGGCCAATTCCTCCAAGCTGGAAGCCCTCCGACTGGTCTCTGGATCGGCGTTCTCCAACACCCACAACAAATTATCAAACAGCACCACTTCACAGGCCACCGAGAATCCGTCCGTGAATCTCTCAACGACCAGTGTCATCAACAATGGATGATTCAGATAATGGGAACTAACGA
Source organism: Pinus taeda (assembly GCA_000404065.3). NCBI lineage: Eukaryota > Viridiplantae > Streptophyta > Pinopsida > Pinales > Pinaceae > Pinus > Pinus taeda. The sequence goes on from APFE031611208.1 coordinate 105,078, forward strand.
AATATCGTCTCTTATGCTTGCCAACATACACTCTTAAATCCCTTCGGCGATTCGCCTGCTCTGGGATTATCTTCACGTACGAGGCTTGATGCCCTAGTTTCTACAACACGATCGGATGCATCATTGAAGGAAGGGTTTCGAGTGATATTGTTGTATGAACGTTTTGTCTTGCCACCGAAGCTCTACCACTTCTTGAAAATGCACTTCATTTTGTTCACCTTGCTTGATGTCTGTACCATCCTACTTAAAGGGTACTCAGGTTATCGCCTCTTACTTATCCAAAGGCCTATGAAGATCCCTTGTCCCTTCATTTTATAATAACTATCACAGGGCTAATGCTAGCCTTTGTTATGGATTCTGGTAATTTGAAATATCAAATCACAGATATGCAAGAAACGCAAGATATGGGCGATCTATTTTACTAGAATTCACATGCGACTTGCAATGAGTAGAACCATAAAAATCGAAGGACATAATAAACCGAGGACGATCTGCATCGACCTCTCATCATCGCAAAAATTCATGGGGGATGGCCAAAACATTTCATTTATAATAATGGAACAATATAATCTGTAACAACGGGGAAGTTAGTCTGTAATATTATATAATACCAGGCTAATATGTAGCATTATAAATAGGCTACGTGTTACTTGTGACACTATGTAGATAGACGATGATAGCCTATAACATCATATAATACCATGGTAATGTGAGACACTGTATCAACAAGATACATGTAGTTTGATGGTTAAGGCTACGACAGTCGATATCAACAAAATCCGTGTAATAGGAGACCAGGAGAGTGGATAATTTTTCAATGTCTCCTAAATTATCAAGAACAACTATATAATAATAATCATAATTTAAAGTTAAAGGACAACTCACTAAACATAGCTTCGAATTAAATCCAGAGTACAAAGACAACTCATACTGAAGAATAATAAAATAGCTTTCTAATTTTAGTGTTGGAAGTAGTGAAGGCATGTTTATTGAGTTTAGTATTTGGGGTTTTTTTGTGCCACAAAGAGAAGTAGATTTCTCTTTTCCTGGGCTCAGAGGTGAAATGCATCTCAGATCATGACTGCAATTTTCAAAGATGTAGTACTACTCGTCATGTTTCAGTGATTTTTTTATCATAGCTGGGATCACCAAATGTGTAGCTTGTAGGATATTTTTGAGAGTGAGTGGAGCATTTAAACAATGGAAATGAGATTTAACAAAATTTGTTATTATATTTTAGGCTATCCAAAATATTATGTTGTGATATATGAGGATATATTCATGTAGTATATTAGGGGTTTTTATTTTACTCATAAATTTTTTTAGTTGTTTGTGTTTTGATAACTAATATAGTGCTACATTACAAATTGAAAAGATGGAATAAATATTTATCATTAGTTTTTTTTTTCAGAATTTCATGGGATATGATGTCTACTCTAGTTTGGATGCAAGGTTGGGAGCAATGATGCATTTTTTTATTGGGTTATAATTTTATGGCAAGAACACATGATGTAGATGTAGCTGTAAAGAGAGAGTGTATCCATTTCATTATGAACATCAATCTTAAGGCCAGAATGTATCCATTTCCCTATAAACATCTTATCTTCTTATAGAGCACTACAGTGCCCTGCCAAATTGAAAAAAAGATTCACAAAATTTCTATACAAGATACAGTCATGGGTAATCATTTCAGTGATAGAAGTATAGGCTACATATTTAACAATATGTGGCTTGCGAGTTTACCGATTTGATCTAGATACTGTAATATCGGTTGAAAAGTAAGTGTTAAGGTCTAGAAGGGTTAAGTTTATTTCCCTATGTCTTATATAGGTGTTAGGGTCGAGAAGGTTACAAGATTGTTGTTTTATGTTTTGTATTATTCTAAGGTGTTTAGAATGAAATTGTCTATTTAAACAATAAGCACAAAAACTATAAGGAAAAAAATATTGTATAATCATTTTATCGCAATATGATAAGAAGGATTGGAATTATTCACGTGTGACAGGCATGACATATATCATTTATTATAATCCTTAGTCTTTAAGCATTTGATAAAATTGAAGCTTTTAACTTATAATTTCATTATCAATAATTTATTATACACTAATTAACCTCATTCTTAAATTCAACCTAGTTCAATCATAATGAAATTTATGTTTTTCTTCGAGCCAATATGTACTTCCTATCAAGTGGAATTTAAATTATTAGGCAAACCTCATTTTGTGCTAATATTATTAAGCAAATGTGGTAATATTATTAAGAAATAGGGTGAGCTTGGTTGGTGAGAATATGGCACTATTACAGTTCTCATTCAAGTTCAATATTCCAAAAATCTGGAAATATGCTTCTCACGGGCTTTGGGGATAGGGGACAGTTGTGCACAAGCCAAGCTTGTGATGTCCCATAAAAGGCCATTCTTGATGACATCTCACATTGATAGACACTCCTAGTTTTTTTGTTGACATGACAAACATGGGTACATTATGATGACATCTCACATTGATAGACACTGGGAGAGTTGTTGTGTTGACATGACAAACATGGGTACATTATGAGCAAGTATAGTGGAAAAGTTAAAAAACATTGAATTGGTCATTTTATGTTGAAACAACATGAAAGGATTGAACCTATGACTCAATGTGCCCAAGGGACCGGATGCTACTCAAGTGGAGGCATCTTCATAAGTTGCAAATTTAGAATTTTATGGATACAACGTTGCCATTAGATACCATAAAGAGAAATGTTAAACGAGGTGAAGCAACCAAGAAAAGTTATTAATGTTAAATGAGGTGAAGCAACCATGAAAAGTTATTCCATTATTTCAAAGTAGAATATTTACATTATAAATAAATACAAGCTTCTCCAAATTCGCTATAATAATATCATTAATCTGTGAGCTCACACCACCGTTAACAAAAAAAAATACAAGATAATGTCAAACTTCAGAGATAGATAAACCAAGCGACATGATCTTTCTGTGGAGGTTATTTATAGCCTTTTCTGTAACAACATTGGAGCACGTTGTTTGTACCACACATCTTTCTACATATTCCATGTGGACAAAGTCGCACTCATCTACTTAGGCACATCAAGTGATTATAAATGAAGGATAATAGATATTAAAAAATCTTAACCTAGTGAAAGAAACTTTCTATTGGTTTATTCTTGTACAAGTCCTTCCACTTGCTAAAATCTCTCTATGATGTAGATTTCCTTCACAACTTTGGAATACTCAAACTTGTAAGATGAATTTAAGAAAAATATTCATTAACAATGGAATTAAAATGTTCCAAATCTCTCATTGCTTTAAAGTTAACCGATTTTCATCTCTACGGAAAATGTGGATCTTCGTAATTTCTATATATTTCAAACAACTGCTATGAATAATAAATAGAAACATCCCTATAATACTGAACACCTTTTGAATAATTCTTCTCTAAATCTTGAAGAGACTTCTTCTTTGAGTCAAGAGAGTCATTCTCCATAAAAAATTCTCCAAGGAAAGCACTTCCACTTAAAGCACCTCTGCATTATAGGAATTATCACTTCTAAATTAGAAATTCATGGATAGCTAAAAAATCACCTCTGTAACAAATATAGATTTGATCTACCATAGAGACCTAACCAACAATATAGATTTGATCTACCATAGAGACCTAACCAACAAAAAAATCCAAATATTTTTTTGGGGCTAATAACTTACTTGATTTTTCTGTATTCTCACGAAATTAACAATATTATTTACCTGATTATTAACCGAAATTATAACTTTTTCTAATATAACAACCTATATATATACATTTACACCTTTATAAGGCAATTTCTAATAATAACAACTAAATGTTAAAAAAAACTACAACTATGCACGTGTGTTCCAAAGCATAGTCGACGAGACTAGTAAAGGAAGGCCTGAAAACTTTATATTTTTATGTCTTGACCATTACCAACCGAGAAACCTCTATGGAGGGGTGCCCTAACTACGATTATGCATGTGTGTTCCAAAGCACAGTCCCCAAGATTAGTAAAGAAAGACCTGAAAACTATATATTTTATATCATGACAATTACCAACGGAGCAACCTCTATGGAGGATATTGAGGATCTTAAAAATATATTTTTGCTAATTTAATAATTTCTTCTACTTTCGTTAGGATGGAGTTGATGGCTAATATTTAAAATAAATAAATTAAAAAATATTATCTATTAATTATAATTTTATTTAATTTTTTATTTTTTATCTTTTTATTATTATGAAGATAATTATTCAATGGATCAATTTATATTTATGGATTATTTTTATGATTTTAAAAAGAATATATTTAATTATTATTATTATCTATTTTTTAAGGTCATGGTCAAGTTAAATACCAAATTGGTGTATGAGGCTTTTTTGTTTGTGGGATTATTAAGGCATACATACTCTCCTGTCCTATGGTTTTTGAACCTATGACCTCTTAAGAGGAAACATGTGATCTTAACCATTAGACCCACTCAAGCTATATAATTTAAACAAGGAAGAAAAACTTCTTCTATTTTACTTTGATTAAGCTGATAAATAATACTTAATTAAAAAAATGATTATATACAAACCATAATTTTTTTTTAAATTATATTATAATATATAAAAAAGATAATAAAAAACGTAGGTTAATGGTTAAGAACTTATTTCATCTAAAAATTAATAAAATTATAGATCAAATGCATAAAGAAAAATATGTACACCTTTAAATAATTGGAACATGCCAATTAAAAAATTTATAAATAAAAAACATTTACCAATTGTTCTCTCTATATAATGGAAAAAAAATAAACAATAAAAAGAAAAGATTATGGAGTATAGAGACATTGCATATAATTAAAAAACTCTAGATAGAGTGGAATGTAAAATCTTTTTTAACAAAGGATTTAATAATCATTTGACTACTAATATCTATAGAAGTACACATAGTCTACTCTTTTGATATACTACCTATTATACATGTTCTTAACTATTTGATCCACTCAAGTTATACAAAATATTTAAACTAATTAAATATTAAAATTTTCTTATACATAAAATATTTTAATATATTATTTTTCAATATTACTATCAAAAATTATATAAATATAAATTAAAAAATAATTCTAATAAAAATTATTAAATAATATATTTCAATATTGATTTAAAATAAAATATTTTTGATCCAGTACTTTGTTAAGGCACTCCTTAACATATATTGGATATGATTAAGATATAGTCTCATCAAGCTAACGATTTATTCCACGGGGTCTTTGATACAGGTGATTGGTGCTATTTTAATGAACTCCATGATGTGAAGTCACCAGTTCAATAGGGGTGATATATTGAACATGATGAAAATGTAGTCCTACAAAGGTTAAAAAGAATGTTCTCAAAGTAAAAAAATAAAAATTATTTAAAATATTTATATGGTGTGTACTAAGGAAAATGTGTAATTCTCTCCTCACCCAATTTGAATTTATACCTATATATAAGAGAAATAG
>APFE031611208.1:122809-145809 GCA_000404065.3 Pinus taeda
CTAGTGTAACCCCTTATTGTTATTAGTACAACCCACTGATTATATTGATGTACCCATGTAGTGCCCATATTGTTACTATTGTGCCCCATAGAAGCCCACTATTGTTATTATTGTGCCCTTACATTATTATTGTTATGTCGGCTCTGATTATGTTTTGACCCCTTAGACTCCTATATATAGAAAGGAGGTCTTTTCATTTGTATCCAAGAATTGTTCATTTATGTAATGTAAAGGAGGTTGCCCCCTCGAAGAGGCTGAATTCTAAGGCATTGATCTATCTTTTCTATCTTTTCTTGAGCTGGTTTCATAACACTTCCACTGAGTAAAAGCAAAAATTTTTAGGGACATAATAAACCGAGGAGGATCTGCATCGACCTCTCATCATCGCAAAAAATCATGGGGAATGGCTGGAACACTTCATTTATAATAGTGGAACAGTATACTCTATAAAAACGGGGAAGATAGCCTGTAACATTATATAATACCAGGCTAATATGTGGCATTATGAATAGGCTATGTGTTCTTTGTGAAACTATGTAGATAGACGATGATGGCCTATAACATCATATAATACCATGGTAATGGGAGGCTAGGAGAGTGGATAATTTTTCAATGTCTCATAAATTATCAAGAATAACTATATAATAATAATCATAATTGAAAGTTAAAAGACAACTCACCAAACATAACTTCGAATTAAATGCAGAGTACAAAGACAACTCATACTGAAAAATAATAAAACAGCTTTTTAATTTTAGTGTTGGAAGTAGTGAAGGCATGTTTATTGAGTTTAGTATTTGCGGTTTTCTATGCCACAAAGAGAAGCAAATTTCTCTTTTGCGGGGCTCAGAGGTGCAATGTATCTCAGATCATGACTACAATTTTCAAAGTTGTAGTACTACTTGTCATATTTCAGTGATGTTTTATTATAGCTGGGGATCACCAAATACGTAGTTTGTAGGATATTTTTGGGACTGAGCTGAGCATTCAGACAATGGCAATGAGATTTAACCAACCTTATTATTAAATTTCAGGCCATCGAAAACATTATGTTGTTGGGATATATTCATGTAGTATATTAAGGGTTTTTATTTTACCTTCATATTATTATTAATTTTTTTTTTTTTTTTTTTTAACTCTTTTTGCTTTTAAGAGTTTTTGAAAGCAGATGTTACATTACAAATTGAAAAGATTGAAGAAATATGAATTGAAAAAATTGAAGAAATATTTGTCATTATTCATTTTTTTCCAAAATCTTGGAAATATGATGTCTACTCTAGTTTGGATGCAAGGTTAGGTGTGATGATGTTTTTTTTATTGGGTCATAAATTTAGGGCACGAACACACACGATGTAGCTGTAAAGAAGGCCATAATGTGTCCATTGCACTATGAACATCTTGCTTTCTTATAGATATTTTTCAGGAGCTTTAAACTTTGAAACATGTTTCAGTGAAAGAAATATATAGACAAGTCTATTGAAGGGAAATATAGAGCATTGCAATACCCTGCCAAATTGAAAGAATTTTACAAAATTTCTATACAAGATAGCATCACGGGGAACCATTACATTGATAGAAGTATAGGATACATATTTAACAAAATTGGCTTGAGATTTTACCATCCATTATAAAGAATTTGATCTAAATATTGTAATATGGGTTGAAAAGTAGGTGCTAAGGTCTGGAAGGGTTAAGTTTATTGCCCATGTCTTATATAGATGTTAGGGTCGAGAAGGGTACAATTTTGTTGTCATGTGTTTTGTATTATTTTATGGTGTTTAGAATGAAAGATATTGTCTATTTAAACTATAAGCACAATATTTGGAAATTCATTAAACTATAAGGAAAATTTTATTGTATAATTATTTTATCGCAATAAGATATGGAGGATTGGAATTATTAGGTTGTGTGGTGGGAATATAGCATTTATTATAATCCCTTATCGTGAAAAACTTGATTAAATTGAAACATTTTAACTTATAATTTAATTATCAATAATTTATCATACACTAATTAACCTCATTCTTAAATTCAACCTAGCTCAATCATAATGAAATTTGATTTTTTTTCGGGCCAATCTATACTTCCTATCAAGTGAAATTCTAGTAAATTATTAGGAAACACTCATTTTGTGTTAATATTATTAAACAAATGTGGTAATATTATTAAGAAATGAGGTGAGCTTGGTTGGTGAGAATATGAAACTATTATAGTTCTCATCCAAGTTCAATATTGGAAAAATGTGGAAATATGCTTCTCACGGGCCAATCTATACTTCCTATCAAGTGAAATTCCAGTAAATTATTAGGAAACACTCATTTTGTGTTAATATTATTAAGAAAATGTGGTAATATTATTAAGAAATGGGGTGATCTTGGTTGGTGAGAATATGGCACTATTACAATTCTCATCCAAGTTCAATATTTGAAAAATGTGGAAATATGCTTCTCAGGGGCCCGAGGCCCAAGATAGGGGACGGTTGTGCACAAGCGAAGCTGGTGGGGATAGGGGATGGTTGTGCACAAGCGTAGTTGGTGGTATGCCATAAAATACCATTCTTAAGACATCTCACGTTGATAGACACGAGTTCTTGTGCTGACATGACAAAAATGGGCACATTATGAGCAAGTATTGTGGAAAAGTTAAAAAAAGTTTGAACTGGTCACTTTAGGTTGAAACACCATCAAAGGATCCAACATGTCACTCAATGTGCCCAAGGGACTTGATGCTACTGAAATTTAGGCATCTTCATAAATTGCAAATATGGCATGTTATAGAAACAAGGTTGCTATTGCATACTAGAAAGGGAAATGCTAAGCGAAGTGAAGCAACCACAAAAAGTTATTCCCTTATTTCAAAGTGGCATATTTACATGATAAATAACTACAATCTTCTCCAAATCCCCTATAATAACATCATTGATGTGTGAACTCAGACCATCATTAACAAAAAAAAATACAACGTAATGTCAAACTTCAGAGATAGATAAACCAAGAAACATGATCTTTATGTGAAGATTGTTTAGAGCCTAGTAACAATGTTGGATAACATATATTACGAAAGCTTAACCTAGTGAAATAAACTTTCTATTGGTTTATCCTCGTACAAGTCCTTCCACTTGCTAAAATCTCTCCATGATGTGGAATTTGCTTCAGAGCTTTGGAAATGTGGATCTTCATGATTCCTATATATTTCAAACAGCTGTTTTGAAAGATAGATAGAAACATCCCTACAACACTGAATACTTTTTGAATAATGATTCTCTAAATCTTGAAGAGACTTCTTCTTTCTCCAGATAAAATACTTCCAAGTATTCCAAGTAAAATACGTCTGCATTACAAAAATTATCACTTCAAAATTAAAAATTTATAGATAACTAAAAAGAATTCACTAAATAATAAACCTAGATAACAGAAAAGTTGATCTACAATAAAAACCTAACCAGCCAAAACAAATTCCCAACATGATTCTTTTGCTAATAATAACTAGCTTGATTTTTGTATATTCTCAGAGAATTATCAATATTATTTGCATAATTATTAAACCATAGAATAACTCTCTGATATAAATTTAGAATTACACTTAACAACGAAATGTTTGAAAGAAAATTTCACAGATTCTAAACATCGCATGACACGTTGCCGTGACTACAACTTATGCATGTCTGTTCCAAAGCACAGTCGACAACACTAGTGAAGAAAGGCGTGCAAACTTTATATTTTTATATCATGACAATTGCCAACGGAGCAACCTCTATGGACGCGTGCCTTAGCTACGGCTATGCATGTGTGTTCCAAAGCACCGTCCATGAGATTGCTAAAGAAAACAGTTGAGATTGGTAAAGAAAACAGTTGTTTATAATGAGACTTTTTGAAAGTTTTTTTGATGGATTTTTCGGTTAAAATTGGGGAGCAATTTATTGGAATCCCAAGTTTAATAGTTAGTTTCTGTACAATCAAAGGGTTCCAGGGGTTTTTCAGGGTGCTAAATCCAAATATGCAGTTAAAAAACCATTTTAATTGCTAAAAATCAAGATTTAACCTCATTTCTTCCGCACGATTCCGTCACCGAAATATCCAAAAAAATCGCATTATAGACATCTACGTAAAAAAAGATGTTAAAACTTTATATTTTTATTTCATAACAATTACCAACAAAGCAACCTCGATGGAGGATATTTAGGGTCTTAAAAATATATTTTTGGTAATTTAATAACAAGAAGATATATAATTTCTTATATTTTACCTAGGACGGAGTTCATGGATAACAATTAAAAATAAATAAATTAAAAAAAATATTATATATTTTTTATAAATAAAATATATATATTTTTAGTTTTATATAAAAAAACAGTTAGCAATAGAGTTATTTTTGTGGATTATTTTTATGATTTTAAAAAGATATTTGTAATTAATATTATTATTATCTAATTTTAAGGTCATGAGCAAGCTAAATATCAAATTGGAATAATTTGACGGCTAAATTTATTAAGGCATACATATTTTACCTTCGTATGGTTTTTGAACTTATGACTTCTTAAGAGGAAACACATGCTAGACTGTATAATTTAATACAAGGAAGACTTATAATTTCTTCTATTCTACTTATGATTGAGCTGATAAATAATGCTTAGATATCATTTTTTTTGGGAACTCATTGCATCGGGTGATGCTCACACGGGTGAAAAAGTGGAATTGAAACTAGTGAAATGAATCACATAGTGTCAATCATCAGTTACACGCAGGGGTTGGCACTGGTAACCAAGATTTCTCTGAGAGGTCACCCATCCCAGATCCCTTGCAAGCTAAGTGGGCTTGACTGTGGGGAGAACTCCACAGTTAAGAGTCCTTGAGCCAGAGGCGATATGCTATACGTGACCACCCAGGAAGTGAGGTGCAAGCCCCAGAAATGATGATTGACACTATGTGAATCATTTCATAGTTTCAATCCCACTTCTTCACCCAGGTGAGCATGGACTATTCAAAAATCATGAGAAATTTAAACTACCTCTCATTGAAATGGTCATACATGAATGACTTACACAATTGAAAACCTTTTAATACTTAAAAATAATACTTAATTAAAAAATGATTACATATTAACCATAAATATTTTTTTAATTTTATTTATATCATAAAAAAGATAAATAAACATTATAGGTTCAATGGCTACAGATCTATATTTGATCCAAACAATTTATAAAAATTATATATTTAAATAGATAGAGATAAAATATGTACACCTTTAATGATGTTGAAACATGGCATTTCAAAAATATTCCAATATTATTTATAAATAAAATATTTATCAATTTTCTCTTTATATATATATAAAAAAAAAATTTGAGTATAGAGACATTGCATATTAATTGAAAACTCTAGATAGAGTGGAATGCGAATCTTTTTTAACCAATAATTTAAAATGTGACTACTATATATAGAGGTACACATAGTCTATCTAATATGTACCTATGTATACATATTCTTAACTATTTGATCCACTCAATATAAAAATATTAAACTAATTAAATATGAATTTTCTATACTAAAATTTTAATATATATTTTTCATATTAATACAAAATTATATAATATAATAAAAATATATTCATAAATATTAAATAATATATTTCAATATTGATTTAAAATAAAATATTTTTGATCTAGTATTTTGTTAAGGCACTCCTTAAGATATATTGGATATGATTAAGATATAGTCTCATTAAGCTAACAATTTATTCCACGGGGTCTTTGATACATGTGATTGGTGCTATTTTAATGAACTCTTTGATGTGAAGTCACCAATTCAATAGGGGTGATATATTGGGCATGATGAAGATGTAGTCCTACAAAGGTTAAAAAAAATGTTGTGAAAAAAACATGATTAAAATTATTTAAAATATTTATATGGTGTGTACTAAGCAAAATGTGTAATTATGTCCTCACCCAACATGAATTTATACCTATATATAAGAGAAACTATAAATGGAAGGATTTATTATAATAAATTGAAATAAAATATTTATATAAATCACAAATGGTAAATTAAAATACATGTTAATAATTTAAATAAAATATTATATATATTATATATATATAATATATATATTATCTATATATTTTAAATAGTCAAAAGTATATAATTCGGAAGTTTGGTTTTTTCAGAAATATATATAGGGGAATGTGTGTATAATTTCAAATTATAATTTAAATTAGAAATTACATAAATTTATATAAATTGTAAATGGTAAAAAAATACATGTTGAAATAATTTCACTTAATATTTAAATTTATATATTTATTAATTTTATATGTATATTAGTATTTTTTACTTAAATAATTTTAAATATTCAAATATATATTGGATATTTTGTCTTTTCTAAAATACGTAAATATTATATCGAATGAGTGAATTGCATAACAGCATCTGATGAAACTTATTTCCAAAAAGAGGTCATTAGCCTGACAAAATCATTAAAAAATTAGCATTCGGGAAATTTGAATTTGAGTGAAAAAAATAACCATTATTTTTTTTAATAATCTAAGTTACTTAATTTAATTGATATTTTTCCATATATAAATATGATTTAATTTTTTTTATTAATTATTTATAATATAAAATTAAAATTAAAATAATTCACGTTGAGAGATCTATACTCTCTATACTTTTTAATTGTAGAAAACTGGATATAACTATAATTTGAATTCTAAAACACGTAGAACATTTTACTCTCCTTAGTAATGATAGATATATAAAAGGTATAAATATAAAATAGAACTCATGAGAAAAATATATGAAAGCTCATCCCGTATATTATATCATTATGAAAGAGAAATGTGATAGATATATAAAAGGTATAAATATAAAATAGAACTCAGGAGAAAAATATATGAAAGCTCATCCCAAATATTATATCATTATGAAAGAGAAATGGTGAAACAGACGTAAGCGAACCTTTCCATAAAAATAAAACTGAAAACCTATTGCAAAAACAAGCTCTTTATTTTATTTTTTATTGCAGAGTAAATAGTAAATGTTGTTGCAGGTTCAGCCCATTGATTCAAGCAGGTCCTCTCAAGCAAATTATTTTAAAAATTCTCAATCTGATATGCGATGGACGTCCTAATTGGCTTCTCCAAAGCGTTTTCCCAAATTACCATCCATGTAGTCAGCGTTTTATAAAATATTCGTGGCCCCAGTTATCCTCTGCCATCACGGGAGTCAGAGAAACCAGTCATGGAATCAGCAATTTGTAAAATGTTCATCACCCCACTTTATAAAGCGTTTATGAAATTCATGACTTCAACCCACAACCTACTCTAATAAAATGGAGCTGATTCCAAAAGCCAACATTCTAATACATTGTAACATCCCGAAACATTGTAAATATCTTGCTGAATTATTTTTTTTACTATAAGTTATTAAAAAAAAAAATGATGGTGATTAAATAAAATATATAATATATATATATATATATATATATATAAAAATTCTAGTTATGACTATGAAAATTTTGTTAGTTTTTTTTCTTCTTTTCATTAAAAAAAAAGGAAACCTCGCAATTTCGAGAAGGGAAATTGGCCATCACGGAGTTGTGGTCGTGCGCAAGCGCTTGCAGAGGTAGGGACCTTGCAAGGTAGCTCGGGGGGAGATATTGTTGAGAAGGACTTATCTCATAGTTGGGTGGACAATTGACAGATAACGATTGACAGATAACGAGGTGGAAACAGGTTACTGTCTTACTACAGAGATCAGGTAAGTAAACTGTTATTTACTTTACTTAATGTTGAATATCTGAAAATGAGTATGTATTAAGGTAAGTGTAATACTAGGAATTACCGAAATTGTGTTCATGATTTTTGAAGAATCGTCCTCTGAGTAAAGAAAATAATACGGAGTATTTACAGAAAGTAAGAGTTAGAAAATTCTTGATATTTCCAAGAATGTTGTGATAGGACAAAGAATAGAACAGTCTCTAGTAGAGGCTCACGAGGCTGGTGGAATGGTATTCATGTTAATAGCCAAAGGGTAAGACAATTTAAAGATTATTACTTTATATAGTCAACCTGAAAGATTTAATACAAGATGATACACAAGTTAAGCATCATTGTAACAATTTCAAATCTGCAAATACATTATTGAAGGGAAAGAATAATGATAGCAAGGAGACACGGTAAGACCGAACATACCATAAGGGTTAATGCAGGTAAATTTAACAACCCTCGCTCGCGGAGGTTGAGCGCCGCTCAACTCCTTAAATTTCAGAGCGTTAACTCCTTAAATTTCAGAGCGTTAAGTTAATGGCCTTACTGGCTCATCGCTGATGGGTTAATACCCTATGGGCAGAAGTGACCATATTAAATCGCACTGGGTAGTAGAAGCCCTTATTTGGCATAATAATAAACTAAATTCTAAAGAATTGGACCACAGAGATCTATTCCTGTATAAATAATTTCTTCATTCAAATATACATATATAACCGAAGCTAAGTCGCACCATGGATTCATGGTGACAATCCCGAAAGGGAAGAAAAGAAAGAAATGAATGATTTCGCCTTAAAAGAAAATGACTACGAGCCAATGAATTAACAGATCCCAATCTTCTCAGATTAAATAAAAACTTGCTATCAGGAAAAACTTTATAACCGAAAGGTAACATTATAAAAGCCAGAAATTTCCATGAGGAAGTGGCGGTGGTCATTTAACCACTTACAAATAAAAAAATTCACTGTGCATGCGAATTATACAAAACAGGAAAGAAAACAAGAAAATTAACTTAACCATGACCTGTAGAATCCTTACGCATGTAACCTTACCAATTTCATTCTCTGTTTAAACAGTCAAGAAGTGAAGCAACGATTGTATGCACAGAGACTTAAAATATTTTTGACAGAAAATTAATATCGAACCATAGCTGAGCTAGTTAAACAAATACCTGTTCCAACGGAGCTCAGTCTCCACAAAGTCTAACCCTAGACAGCAAATAAGGTGGTAATAATAGAGCAAGCACCTGCATAACGAAAATACATTCGGGTATGGCAAACTATTAAATTCTTCAACCAACCAAACTAGTAGTATGTCAAAGAGCAGTTTCATTACAACTTATACAACATGGGAAGTTACTATTGCGTCTTTAAAATAGGACAGCCGAGAGCCCCAGTTTTGTTCGAGGAGAAATAAATAACAAAAGAGACAGTGCTCTTAATACCCAGGTTCACGCCTGTAAATAGGAATATACTAACCTCCGTCGATGCAAAGTCATTCTTGCAAAGCGCTTACCCGGAAAGGAGTGAACGACTCGTCGGCATATAGAACAGATACTCGGATATCCTTGCATCTTCTCCGTTCCTACGGGACGCATGCTAAGATTAGCACAGGTAAAATGAATAACAACTATTAAATGTTGAAAACATACATGAATAGGAACAAGAAACATACAATAACCTGGTAAAGATGGAGTTAAACAAAGGTTAGATGCCTGTGCCGCATCGTGCCACCAAAGTCCTAGCTCGGCCACCGAATGTAGTGTGGGAACAGAGAAGACGCTGCGGAGCAAAGAAAACGTGAAAGGCCGAGACAGAATGAGTCCTTTCCCTTGAAATGACGGGGTTATACCCTCCTCAGTGCAAACGGATGGTGAGATTGATAACACCATCTCTCCACCGTCGATGAACCGGAGTAATCCCAAGGCCACGGATTCCAGAGATTTACTGGCCAGGCCACATTAAAGCGGACAGACACTGTTTAATGAAGTATGGGAGGAGTTCGATATAAAATCGGATATCCATACAACTTGACATGCAAAAGGACGACATGAAACAATAAAATAAGAAACCCAATGAATCCGCACAACCAAGTAAACGTTACAAAGCAAGAGCATTAAAAACCGGATTAAAATTATGTGACAGTCCAAAAAGAATGTGCCTCGAAAATACGACGAACTGTGTACTCGCACCAAGGTTGACACATCAGTTGTACATCTTGATGGGTCATCGACCTGTGGGGTGGTTAAAACAATCAATTAACATTTTCATATTTCCCAATGTTACTATATATATATTAAAAAAAAAATCATGGAAAGGAATCAGAATCATTACATATGGTATCAAAGCGAAAGTTTCCATACTGTGTGACCTCTGGGATAACTGAGCAGATAGGAAATGTCTTGAAAAATAAAAAAACCAATAAAAAATTTGTTCTGTCACATTCGCCATTGATGTATAATTGAAATGAAAAGTTAATATTGCTGACTACTCTGTTGGTTCCATTTCATGTTAAACTCAGGACAGCAAAGGAGAGGCAGCAGGCATTAAGTATGCGAAGAGCTCGCAGTGCCCCGCATAAATCTACAGTGGGTCCAGGACCTGCACTAAATCCTGGGGATAACCCAGAACTGTGGGTACAGCTCGGGGAGGAGACACGTAGCACGAACCTGACAATATTAGAGACGGTACAAGAACTGAAGAATGAAATGGCACATTTACGTGAAGATAATGTCCGTCTAACGTTGGAACCAGAAAGAATTTTAAAAAGTTTATCTGACAAACAGAACCCGCCGCTAGCTAATCCCAGTATAGAGCAGTAGAGGATGTCATAAGAACAAATCCATCACACAGAATTTGAGAGATTAGAAGAGAGGGAGGAACGGTTTGATAATGCATTTGAACAACAGACCTCGAAACGGCAATGAATAGAGTTGCAAGGGGAATTTCGAAAAATTAAACCTTCGTATTTTGACGGGGTACAAGAGGAAGCGGCTGAAGAATGGTTAATAAACATGAATAAATATTTTGAGCTGTATGAATATGATCATAATCTGAAGGCACGATTGGCTATCTTCCAGTTACAAGGGAAGGCGACCCTATGGTGGGAGGAAGTTAAAATCGTAAAGGGAGTGGGCGAACAGACCATAACTTGGGAAAAATTTCAGAAATATTTTAAAGAAAGATATTTAACTCAACGTTTCTACGATGAGAAGGCAAACGAGTTTCACGACTTGTGACTAGGACAGCAGACTATGGACGAATTTATCACCCGGTTTACTTCCCTGCTTCATTATGTGCCTTATATTAGAGAAGAAAAATCTAAGGTGCAAAGATTTGTTAGTAGTTTACCCTTGTACATACGAGAAAGGATTGAGTTTGACAATCCTAGGACCATGGATGAAGCCATCCGCAAGGCCAGAATCTGCTACCAGCAGAATAAACAGAAAGGAGAAGCCCCGAATAAAAGATGGAATGAGAAAAGAGGTAACAAGGTAGTTGGCGCCAGTAATGGAAATCGTAGCGGAGGATGTAAGGGGATTAGCAAGGGACAGAACAACAAAACTATGTAGAGAAGTTCATTTAAATCTAAACCAGCTAGCGAATCCAGAATGAATGAACAGCCTACCAGATTGGAGGGTGAAGGGGCAACTCGACCCCCAGTACAATGTTGGGGTTGTGGAGGACCTCACTACGTCAAAAATTGTCTGCAGCGACAGGGAAATGAGCAGGTATCCAAAATCCATGAAGCATCAACAGTTGGTGATGTGGGGCGTAGCATGCCAAGGATAAATGCAACCCTAGATGATCGTCAAGTGGAATATCAGCCGACCATGGTGGAATCCGAAGGTAAAATTTCAAACCTTTCTGTAGCTATTTTAATTGATCCAAGAGCTACCTTAAGTTATGTTAGTCCAAAGATAGTAGAATAATGTAAATTACAACCTGTTAAATTCAATAATTCATGGCTAGTACAGCTAGCTATAGGGGCTAAGAGGTGAGTATTGGCAAAAATTAATAACTACCCTTTAACAATAGCGGGACAACAAATAGTAGCAGATTTAAATGTGCTTCCTTTGGGTTCATACGATGTGTTGATTGGTATGGACTGGCTGGAAAAGCACTGGTCTTTAATAAATTGCAAAGAAAATACCATTAATTATAAGAACGAATTTGGAAAGAGACAGGAGATACAAGGAATCAAGCAACCTGTGCAGATTCGGCCAATAACAACATCCCAGTTGGCAAAATGCCTAAGGAAAGGTTGTCAAATTTTTGCTATCCAAGTGGGCTATGCTGATTCAAAGAATAAAACAAACACCCTGGATAACATCCTGGTGATACGAGATTTTGCGGATGTATTTCTAGAAGAGATCCCCGGACTGCCACTTAAGAGACATATGGACTTTACCATTGAATTAATACGAGGGGCAGCACCGGTATCGCGAGCACCTTATAGAATGAGCGTACCTGAGCTAACATAATTAAAGACGCAGTTACAAGAATTATTAGACAAGCTTTATATTCGCCCCAGTGTATCTACATGGGGAGCCCCAGTGTTATTTGTTAAGAAAAAGGACGGAACTCTACGAATGTGTATAGATTATCCTCAGTTGAATAAGCTGACGATCAAGAATAAATATCCTCTGCCCCGAATCGATGAACTTTTTGATCAAGTAAAGGGTGCAACGGTGTTTTGCATGATTGATTTGTGCTCAGGTTACCACCAGATCAGGATTAAGGAGGAAGACATCGCTAAAACAGCCTTCAGAACAAGGTATGGGCACTACGAGTTTGTGGTGCTACCTTTTGGGTTAACCAATGCCCCTACCACTTTCATGTTCTTAATCAACAGTGTGTTTCACCAATTCTTGGACAAATTTGTGTTGATATTCATCGATGACATATTGATATACTTCCATTCTATGGAAGAGCACAAAGAACACCTCAAGCAGGTACTACAAACCCTCCGAGAACACCAACTATATGGCAAGTTCAGTCAGTGCAATTTCTTCAAGGAAGAAATACAATATTTGGGCCATATAATCACCAAAAGGGGGATTGCAGTAGATTCTGAAAAGATAAGGACCATCATGGAATGGCCATACCAAAAGACGTAGCGGCTATAAGATCCTTTATGGGATTAGCCAGCTATTACCGACGATTTGTGGAAGGTTTTTCAAGAATAGCATACCCTATCACCTCCTTACAGAAAAAAGGAAGGGCATTCACATGGACACCGGAATGTCAAAAAAGCTTTGAGCAACTTAAGCATCTGCTCACCACAGCACCTATCCTGAGCATAGCTGACCCTAATAAGGATTACGTGGTGTGCACTGATGCAAGCAAGGAAGGGGTGGGAGGTGTGTTAATGCAGGAAGAGAAAGTGATTGCTTATGAATCAAGAAAGTTAAAGGAGCACGAGCAAAAGTACTTCGCTTATGACTTAGAGTTAACAGCCGTCATAGACACACTAAAGATGTGGTGACATTATCTTATGGGGAGGAAATTTTTATTACTACAGATCATCACAGTCTGACCAGTTATTTCAGCCAACCCACACTGAATGCGAGACAAACACACTGGGCAGATTTCCTAAGTGGGTTTAACTTTGATATTAAACACTTGAAAGGGAAAGAAAATACGGTGGCTGACGCTTTAAGTCGGAAGGTGCAATGTTTGTATGAAATCTCCTCCAGTGAGTGGAAAAATCCTTTCAAGGAAATGATAAAAAGGGCAGCAGAACAAGACACTGAATATCAGCAAATAAAACAGCAAGTACAAAAGCCTACTAGCAAGAGAAATCAACAAGAATATGAGGTAAATAATGAAGGAATGTTGCTTTACAAAAAGAGATTGTATGTAGCTGATCAAAACAGTCTTAAAAATCTAATTTTATATGAATTTCACACTAGCCATTATGCTGGGCACCCAGGGTATCAAAAGATGATCACTGCGCTACGAAAAGAATACCAATGGCCTAGGATGAAAAGGAATGTAGCTGAGTATTTAGCGCGGTGTTTGGAATGTCAGCAAATTAAAGCAGAGCATCAACACCCAGCAGGGTTACTACAACCCTTATCTATTCTGGAATGGAAATGGGAAACCATTTCTATGGATTTCATAACAGGCTTGCCTAGGACAACGAAAAATAATAATTCTATTACGGTGGTGGTTGATAAATTGAGTAAAGCAACCCCTTTTATACCTGTGCAATCCACATATAGGGCTATGCAAATTGCCCACATTTTTATGCAAAATGTGTTCAAATTGCATGGAATTCCGAGAACAATAATTTATGATCGTGTCCTGAAATTCACATCAGCCTTTTGGAGAACACTATTCGCAGAATTGGGGACACAGCTGAATTTCAGTACAGCTTACCACCCCCAGACCAACGGTCAAATAGAACGAGTGAATCAAGTGGTAAATGATAGGCTAAGGGCTTATGTAATGCAAAAACCAACACAGTCGAAGGAGTACTTACACTTGGTTGAATTTGCATATAATAACGTATATCAAACTTCATTACGAATGAGTCCCTTTGAGGTCCTATATGGGCAGAAATGTCGGACACCCTCCAGCTGGAGTGGACCCGAAGAAAAATTAAGGTTGGGACCAGAGATGCTCAAAGAGATGGAGGATATGGTGAAAAGGGTACGTGTAAATCTAAAAGCTGCACAAGATAGACAAAAAAAAAAATTCTGATAAAAAGAGAAGATTTAAGGAATACCAGGTTGGTGACCACGTTTATGTAAGAATTCAGATCAAGAAAAGTACATTACAGTCGAGCGGATGGACCATCCAGATTTTGGCAAGGATAGGGCCAGTGGCTTACCAACTCGGCCTGCCAAGCCATATTCGGATCCATAATGTTTTCCATGTCTCGGTATTAAAAAAATACGTGTATGATCCTAAACATGTGATCCGTTGGTAGGACATTCAGGTAAGAATTAATCTAGATTGACCAGATTAAAAGTTATGATAAAAGAAAAAACTGATTGAAATATTACTGGTTGCAGGTAGAATCGGAAGGAGAAGTCTTGGTCGAGCCACTGAGCATCCTAAACCGGAGAGAAGTGCAGCTGAGGAAGCGAGTTATTACCCAAATTAAAGTGCAGTGGCAGCACTTTGGGCCTGATGAGGCCACTTGGGAAGATGAAGAGCTTGTTAAAAAGGCTTATCCAGGACTGTTCATAACAGAAGGACATCGGGACGATGTCCAATCTCAAGAGGGGGAGATGAAACATCCCGAAACATTGTAAATATCCTGCTGTAATTATTTTTTTTACTATAAGTATTTACAAAACAAAAAAAATTTGATGGTTGATTAAATAAATATATATATATATATATATATATAATATATATATATATAATATATATATATTATATATATATATATATATATATATATTATATATAATTAATATATATTATATATATAATGTCTAGTTATTGACTATGGCATATTTTGTTAAGGTTCTTTTTTTTCCTTTCATTAAAAAAAAAGGGAACCTGGCAATTTCCAAGAAGGGAAATTGGCCATGAGGCAGTTGTTGGGAGATAACCCTAACTGCCTCCCCCTAACTGAAAAACACCAAAAAGAAAAGAAGGTGAGGAAGTGGAAAACCGGGACTGAAAGGTCAGACGGTATAGAGGAGGATGCTAAGTCTGGTAGAGATCGGATAGCATATGCACCTGGTGTGCAACCACTTGCAGAGGTAGGGACCTTGCAAGATAGCTCGGGGGGAGGTATTGTCGAGAAGGACTTATCTCATGGTTGGGTGGAAAATTGACATATAATGAGGTGGAATCCTTATCCGGGAATAGGTTACTGTCTTTCTGCAGAGATCAGGTAAGTAAACTGTCATTTACTTTACTTAATGTTGAATATCTGAAAATGCCTATGTATTAAGGTAAGTGTAATACTAGGAATTATTGAAATTTTGTTCATGATTTCTGAAGAATCGTAACTCTCTGAGTAAAGAAAATAATACGGAGTATTTACAGAAAGTAAGAGTTAGAAAATTCTTGATATTTCCAAGAATGTTGTGATAGGATAAAGAATAGAACAGTCTCGAGTAGAGGCTCACGAGGCCAGTGGAATGGTATTCCCGTTAATAGCCAAAGGGTAAGACAATTTAAAGATTATTACTTTATACAGTCAACCTGAAAGATTTAATACAAGATGATACACAAGTTAAGCATCATTGTAACAATTTCAAATCTGCAAATACATTATTGAAGGGAAAGAATAATGATAGCAAGGATACAGGGTAAGACCGAACATACCATAAGGGTTAATGCAGGTAAATTTAACAACCCTCGCTCGCGGAGGCTGAGCGCCACTCAACTCCTTAAATTTCAGAGTGTTAAGTTAATGGCCTTACCGGCTCATCGCTGACGGGTTAATACCCTATGGGCAGAAGTGCCCATAGTAAATCACACTGGGTAGCATAAGCCCTTATTTGGCATAATAATAAACTAAATTCTAAAGAATTGGACCATAGAGATCTATTCATGTATAAATAATTTCTTCATTCAAATATACATATATAACCGAAGCTAAGTCGCACGATGGATTCATGGTGACAATCCCGAAAGGGAAGAAAAGAAAGAAATGAATGATTTCGCCTTAAAGGAAAACGACTGCGAGCCAATGAGTTAACAGATCCCAATCTTCTCAGATTAAATACAAACTTGCTATCAGACAAACCTTTATAACCGGAAGGTAACATTATAAAAGCCAAAAATTTCCATGAGGAATTGGCGGTGGTCGTTTAACCACTTACAAATAAAAAAATTCACCGTGCATGCAAATTACACAAAACAGGAACGAAAACAAGAAAATTAACTTAACCATGACCTGTAGAATCCTTACGCATGTAACCTTACCAATTTCATTCTCTGTTTAAACTGTCAAGAAGTGAAGCAACGATTGTATGCACAGAGACTTAAAACATTTTTGACAAAAAATTAATATCGAACCATAGCTGAGCTAGTTAAACAAATACCTGTTCCAACGGAGCTCAGTCTCCACAAAGTCTAACCCTAGACAGAAAATAATGTTGTAATAATATAGCAAGCACCAGCATAACGAAAATACATTCGGGTATGGCAAACTATTAAATTCTTCAAGCAACCAAACTGGTAGTATGTCAAAGAGCAGTTTCATTACAACTTATACAACATGGGAAGTTACTATCGGCGTCTTTAAAATAGGACAGCTGAGAGACCCAGTTTTGTTCCAGGAGAAATAAATAACAAAAGAGGCAGTGCTCTTAATACTCCGATTCATGCCTGTAAACAGAAATATAGTAACCTTCGGCGATGCAAAGTCATTCTTGTAGAGCGCTTACCCGGAAAGGAGTGAACGACTCGTCGGCATATAGAACAGATACTCGGATATCGTTGCATATTCTCCATTCCTATAGGACGCATACCAAGATTAGCACAGATAAAATGAGGAACAACCGTTAAATGTTGAAAACAGACATGAATAGGAACAAAAAACATACAATAGCCTGGTAAAGATGGAGTTAAACAAAGGTTAGATTCCTGTGTCGCATCGTGCCACCAAAGTCCTAGCTCAGCCACTGAATGTAGTGTGGGAACAGAGAAGACGTTGCGGAGCAGAGCAAATGCCAAATGCCAAGACAGAATGAGTCCTTTCCCGTGAAATGGCGGGGTTATACCCTCCTCAATGAAAATGGACGGTTGGATCGATAACACCATCTCTTCACCGTCGATGAACTGGAGTAATCCCAAGGCCGCGGATTCCAGAGATTTACCTGTCAGGCCACATTAAAGTGTACAGACAATGTTTAATGCAGTATGGGAGGAGTTCGATATAAAATCGGATATCCATACAACTTGACATGCAGAAGGACGACGCGAAACAATAAAATAAGAAACCCAATGATTCCGCACAGCCAAGTAAATGTTACGGAGCAAGGGCATTAAAAACCAGATTAAAATTATGTGACAGTCCAAAAAGAATGTGCCTCGAAAATAGGACGAACTGTGTACTCACTCCAAGGTTGACACATCAGTTGTACAGCTTGATGGGTCATCGATCTGTGGGGCGGTTAAAACAATCAATGAACATTTTCATATTGCCCAATGTTTCTATATATATATATTATATATATATATATATATATATATATATATATAATAATATATATATAATATATATATAATTATGGAGAGGAATCAAAAAATCATTACATATGGTATCAAAGCGAAAGTTTCCATACTGTGTGACCTCTGGGATAACTGAGCAGATAGGAAATTTCTTGAAAAAAAAAATAAAAAAAAATAAAAAAAAAATTCATTCTGTCACAGTCGCCATTCATGTATAATTGAAATGAAAAGTTAATATTGGTGACTACTCTGTTGGTTCCATTTCATGTTAAACTTAGGACAGCAAAGGAGAGGCAGTAGGCATTAAGTATGCGAAGAGCTAGCATAGCCCCACATAAATCTATAGTGGGTCCAGGACCTGCACTAAATCCTGGGGATAACCCATAACTGTGGGTATAGCTTGGGGAGGAGACACGTAGCACGAACCTGGCAATATTAGAGACGGTACCAGAACTGAAGAATGAAATGGCACGTTTACAAGAAGATAATGCCCGTCTAACTTTGGAACAAGAAAGAATTTTAAAAAGTTTATCTGACAAACAAAACCCGCCCCTAGCTAATCCCAGTATAGAGCAGCAGAGGATGTCATAAGAACAAATCCATCACATAGAATCTGAGAGATCAGAAGAGAGGGAGGAACGATCTAATAATGCATCTGAACAGTAGACCTCGAAACGACAACGAATAGAGTTGCAAGGGGAATTTCAAAAAATTAAACCTTCGTATTTTGACGGGGAACAAGAGGAAGCGGCTGAAGCATGGTTTATAAACATGAATAAATATTTTCAACTGTATGAATATGATCATAATCTAAAGGCATGATTGGCTATCTTCCAGTTACAAGGGAAGGCGACCCTATGGTGGGAGGAAGTTAAAATCATAAAGGGAGTGGGCGAACAAACCATAACTTTGGAAAAATTTCAGAAATATTTTAAAGAAAGATATTTAACTCAACATTTCTACGATGAGAAGGCAAAGGAGTTTTACGACTTGCAACTAGGACAACAGACTATGGACGAATTTATCACCCAATTTACTTCCCTGCTTCATTATGTGCCTTATATTAGAGAAGAAAAAGCTAAGGTGCAAAGATTTGTTAGTAGTTTACCCTTGTACATACGAGAAAGGATTGAGTTTGCCAATTCTAGGACCATGGATGAAGCCATCTGCAAGGCCAGAATCTGCCACCAGCAGAATAAACAGAAAGGAGAAGCCCCAAATAAAAGATGGAATGAGAAAAGTGGTAACAAGGTAGTTGGGGCCAGTAAAGGAAATCGCAGCAGAGGAAGTAAGGGGATTAGCAAGGGACAGGACAACAAAACTATGAAAATAAGTTCATTTAAATCTAAACCAGCTAGCGAATCTAGAATGAATGAACAGCCTACCGATTGGAGGGTGAAGGGGCAGCTCGACCCCTAGTACAATGTTGGGGTTGTGGAGGACCTCACTACGTCAAAAACTGTCCGCAGTGAAAGGGAAATGAGCAGGTATCACAAATCCATGAAGCATCAACAATTGGTGATGTGGGGCATAGCATGCCAAGGATAAATGCAGCCCTAGATGATCATCAAGCGGAATATCAGCTGACCATGGTGGAATTCGAAGGTAAAATTTCAAATCTTTCTGTAGCTGTTTTAATTGATCCAGGAGCTACCTTAAGTTATGTTAGTCCAAAGGTAGTAGAATACTGTAAATTACAGCCTGTTAAATTCAAGAATT
Source organism: Pinus taeda (assembly GCA_000404065.3). Lineage (NCBI taxonomy): Eukaryota > Viridiplantae > Streptophyta > Pinopsida > Pinales > Pinaceae > Pinus > Pinus taeda. The sequence continues at coordinate 142,439 of APFE031611208.1, forward strand.
CATGGCTAGTACAGCTAGCTATAGGGGCTAAGAGGCGAGCACTGGAAAAAATTAATAACTGCCCTTTAACAATAGCGGGATAGCAAATAGTAGCAGATTTAAATGTGCTTCCTTTGGGTTCATACGATGTGCTGATCGGTATTTTCTAGCTGGAAAAGCACTGGTCTTTAATAAATGGAAAAACAAGGACCATTAATTATAAGAACGAATTTGGAGAGAGAGAGGAGATACAAGGAATCAAGCAACGTGTGCATATACGACCAATAACAGCATCCCAGTTGGCAAAATGCCTAAGGTTGTCAATTTTTTGCTATCCAAGTGGGCTATGCTAATTCAAAGAATAAAATAGCCAGCCTGGATAACATCTCGGTGATACGAGAGTTTGTGGATGTATTTCTAGAAGAGATCCCCGGACTGCCACCTAAGAGAGATATGGACTTTACCATTGAATTAATACCAGGGGCAGCACCGATATTGCGAGCACCTTATAGAATGAGCGTACATGAGCTAACAGAATTAAAGATGCAGTTACAAGAATTATTAAACAAGCATTATATTCGCCCAGTGTATCTCCATGGGGAGCCCCAGTGCTATTTGTTAAGAAAAACGATGGAATTTTATGGATGTGCATAGATTATCGTCAGCTGAATAAGCTGACGATCAAGAATAAATATCCTTTGCCTCGAATCGATGAACTTTTTGACCAAGTAAAGGGTGCAACGGTGTTTTCCAAGATTGTTTTGCGCTCAGGTTACCACCAGATCAGGATTAAGGAGGAAGACATCGCTAAAACAGCTTCCAGAACAAGGTATGGGCACTACGAGTTTGTGGTGCTACCTTTTGGCTTAACGAATGCCCCTGCCACTTTCATGTGCTTAATGAACAATGTCTTTCACCAATTCTTGGACAAATTTGTGTTGATATTCATCGATGGCATATTGATATATTTTCGTTCTATGGAAGAGCACAAAGAACACTTCAAGCAGGTACTACAAACCGTCCGAGAACACCAGCTATATGGCAAGTTCAGTAAGTGCAATTTCTTCAAGGAAGAAATACAATATTTGGGCCATATAATCACCAAAAGGGGGATTGCAGTAGATCCTGAAAAGATAAGGACCATTATGGAATGGCCCATACCAAAAGACGTAGTGGATATAAGATCCTTTATGGGATTAGCCGGCTATTACCGATGATTTGTGGAAGGTTTTTCAAGAATAGCATACCCTATCACCTCCTTAAAAAAAAAAGGAAGGGCATTCACATGGACCCCGGAATGTCAAAAAGGCTTTGAGCAACTTAAGCATCTACTCACCACAGAATTCATCCTGAGCATAGCTGACCCTAATAAGGATTACGTGGTGTGCACTGATGCAGGCAAGGAAGGAGTGGGAGGTGTGTTAATGCAGGAAGGAAAAGTGATTTCTTATGAATCAAGAAAGTTAAAGGAGCACGAGCAAAAGTACTCTACTTATGACTTAGAGTTAACGACCGTCATACATGCACTGAAGATGTGGCGACATTATCTCATGGGGAGGAAATTTTTATTACTAACAGATCATCACAGTCTGACCAATTATTTCAGCCAACCCGCACTGAATGCGAGACAAGCACGCTGGGCAAATTTCCCAAGTGGGTTTAACTTTGATATTAAACACTTGAAAGGGAAAGAAAATCGGGTGGCCGACGCTTTAAGTCGGAAGGTACAATGTTTGTATGAAATCTCCTCCAGTGAGTGGAAAAATCCTTTCAAGGAAATGACAAAAAGGGCAGCAGAACAAGACACTGAATATCAGCAAATAAAACAGCAAGTACAGGAGCCTACCAGCAAGAGAAATTAGCAAGAATATGAGGTAGATAATGAAGGAATGTTGCTTTACAAAAAGAGACTATATGTACCTGATCAAAACAGTCTTAAAAATCTAATTTTAGATGAATTTCACACCAGCCATTATACTGGGCACCCAGGGTATCAAAAGATGATCACTGCGCTACGAAAAGAATACCAATGGCCTGGGATGAAAAGGAATGTAGCTGAGTATTTAGCGCAGTGTTTGGAATGTCAGCAAATTAAAGCAGAGCATCAACACCCAGGAGGGTTACTACAACCCTTATCTATTCCGGAATGGAAATGGGAAACCATTTCTATGGATTTCATAATAGGCCTGCCTAGGACAAAGAAAAATAATGATTCTATTACGGTGTTGGTTGATAAATTGAGTAAAGCAGCCCATTTTATACCTGTGCAATCCAAATACAGGGCTGTGAAAATTGGCCACATTTTTATGCAAAATGTGTTCAAACTGCATGGACTTCTGAGAACAATAATTTCTGATCGTGACGTGAAATTCACATCAGCCTTTTGGAGAACATTATTCGCAAAATTGGGGACACAGTTGAATTTTAGTACAGCTTACCACCCCCAGATCGACGGTCAAACAGAACGAGTGAATCAAGTGGTAGAAGACATGCTAAGGGCTTATGTAATGCAAAAACCAATGCAGTGGGAGGAGTACTTACACTTGGTTGAATTTGCATATAATAGCGGATATCACACTTCATTACGAATGAGTCCCTTTGAGGTCCTATATGGGCGGAAATGTCGGACACCCTCCAGCTGGAGTGGACCTGAAGACAAATTAAGATTGGGACCAGAGATGCTCAAAGAGATGGAGGATATGGTGAAAAGGGTATGCGTAAATCTAAAAGCTGCACAAGATAGACAAAAAAAATTGCTGATTGAAAGAGAAGATTCAAGGAATACCAGGTTGGTGACCATGTTTATGTAAGAATTCAAGTCAAGAAAAGTACATTACAGTGGAGCGGATGTGCTAAGTTGGCACCTCGATATTATGGACCATTCCAAATTTTGGCAAGGATAGGGCCAGTGGCTTACCAACGCGCCCTGCCAAGCCATATTCGGATCCATAATGTCTTACATGTCTCGGTATTAAAAAAATACGTGTATGATCCTAAACATGTGATCTGTTGGCAGGACATTCAGGTAAGAATTAATCTAGATTGACCAGATTAAAAGTTATGATAAAAGAAAAAACTCCTTGAAATATTACTGGTTGCAGGTAGAACTGGATGGATAAGTCTTCGTCGAGCCACTGAGCATCCTAGACCGGAGAGAAGTTCAGCTGCGAAAGTGAGTTATTACCCAAATTAAAGTGCAGTGGCAACACTTTGGGCCTGATGAGGCCACTTAGGAAGATGAAGAGTTTGTTAAAAAGGCTTATCCAGGACTGTTCATAACAGAAGGACATCGCGACGATGTGCAATCTCAGGAGGGGGAGATGTAACAACTCGAAATATTGTAAATATCCTGCTGTAATTATTTTTTTTACTATAAGTATTTACAAAAAAAA
>APFE031611208.1:148586-171311 GCA_000404065.3 Pinus taeda
AGAGGAATCAAAATCATTACATACACAGAAAAACAGAATTTAGTAATTACCGGCAATTTTACCCATTAGTTAAAGACATAGAAATGGGCCAATTCCTCCACGCCGGAATTGTTGGGAATTTCTGATGATTCCAAACAAAAATAACAAAGAACAATGCTCTGTTTTATCACAGTATCTTCGCACATGGAAGCAAAAAATTGTTTCATGTGAAGACAGAGATTTTCACACACATAAAAAACTTTGTACTAATTAATAAACTACATGATACAAAAGAATCTTCTTCTTAACAGAGGGATTAAACCATAAACACTTCAGTTTCACACAAAAAAAAAAAAATACTCTGTCTCCTTGCAAACTTTACTCTTCCTCAGCTCAAAATTTTACACTGCTATGTGTAAAAATTTATTACATTTACTGTTGTAAAAAAAATCTTTTCGTTTCATTCACGCTGCTGTGAATTTCATTAAAATGTTTTACAAAAACAAAACCATTACACTTGCTTCACATTGCCGTGTGTATTACATTCAAACTACTGTAAAAATTCTTCTTACATTCGCTCTCGTGTGAGTTCCCTTTTGTTCTCTCAACGAACAACTACAAAAAAAACTTCAAGCTGCTCTGTGCTTCCCTTTCATATGCAATACTAAACAGAAAACATAACAATAATATATCCTATGCCATACTCCCGTGACTTAAACAAATAATAAAATTAAACTCTTCACCTGCGTTCTACCAACTAGCGTAAATTTCATTAATGACATTATTGTTAAACCTGGGTCAACGAAAACTTTTACTTCACGTTAAATTCATTTGTTGCAATCTTGTACACAATCGATGATCTAATCCAATGGTTGTCAACCATATCACGCGGCCCATTTCTGTCGAACTTGATGCTCCGATGAAAACCATTTTAACAAAACTGTTGATCCATGTGTCAACTGTTGGGTGTAATCGTTGCGCTTCCGAGAAATACCACTTTCTCAGCAAGAGCAGTGAACACTAGTGGTTTTCTGCAGTAAATGCTGCACAGCAGTTGAGATTAATATTTTAACACTCCCCTTTAATTTCAACTATTGGGCTATCAGTCATACCGAGACATTTCGTCAAAAATTCAAAACTTTTCTGCCCCAATAGTTTGGTCATAATATCTGCAACCTGCTCCTGAGTTCTGTAGTGTTTTAAAACAATTTCTCCATTGTTTACCAATTCTGTGATGTAATGAAACTTTGTGTCAATGTGTTTCGTTCTCTTATGAAACACAGAATTCTTGGATAATGCAATAGCTGAGCTATGGTCACAAAAAATCACAGTCCCTTTTGTTTGCTCTTGACATAAACTCCTTAACATCCCTCTCATCCAAATTGCTTGACGTGTTGCTGCTGTAGTTGCCACATATTCTTCCTCTGCTGTAGACAACACTACAATAGGTTTTTTTTTAGAAGCCCATGAAATGGCTCCTGAACTCATGTCAAAAACATAACCGGATGTGCTTTTCCAACCATCTACACTTCTAGCCCAATCACTATCACTATATCCAATTAAATCTAAACATTTTGAAGTAGTATATAAAATGCCAAACCTTTTAGTACCTTTAACATACCTCAGAATTTTTTTTGCTGCCTACCAATGTGCTTCTTTTGGCCTCTCCATGAATCTGGAAATCAAACTAATAGCATACATTATATCCGTCCTAGTTGCAGTCAAATACATGAGGCTACCAACAATGCTCTTGTACAAACTAGGATCAAAATCCTTGCTATTGTCCTCTTTGCTGAGTTTTAATCCCATCACTGTGGGAGTGATTGTTGTTTTTCTCTCCTGCATATTAAATCTTTCCAACACTTCATTAACATATTTCGCCTATGAGATAAAAATCCCATTTCCATTTTGTTTTACTTCTATTCCTATGAAGTATCTGAGAAAACCCATGTTAGTCATTTCAAATTCTTCTTTCATGACTGTTTTGAAATTTTCAATAAGATAATCATCATTACCTGTGAAAATAACATCATCAACATATAACACAACAATTATAATTTTACCATAATTTTCTTTGATGTAGAGGGTGGGTTCTCCTTCACATTTTTCAAATCCATTTTCTAGTAGATAGGAATCTATCCTACTGTACCACGCTCTTGGTGCTTGCTTCAGCCCATACAGAGCTTTCTTCAATCTGCACACTTTGTGCTCTTGGACTTTCTTTTCATAGCCTGGAGGTTATTCAATGTAAACCTCTTCCATTAACACTCCATTTAAGAATGTTGACTTCACGTCCATTTGGTAAACTTTCCACTTGTTTTGTGTTGCTATGGACAACACTGCTCTCACGGTTTCCATTCTAGCAACCGGTGTGAAAGTTTCCTCATAGTCTCTCCCATACTGATGCTTATATCCTTTGACAACAAGTCTTTCCTTATGTCTTTCTATTTTTCCTTCAACATTACTCTTGGTCTTGTAGACCCATTTAACTCCAATGACTTCTTTTCCTTTTGGCAGTTCAACTAAATCCCATGTCTTGTTTCTTTCTATGGCATTGATCTCCTCATCCATAACTTCTATCCATTTCCTATCCTTAATTACATCTTCGAAATGAACAAAGTCATCAAAATGACAATATAAAGAAAACAAAGAATTCATACCTTCATTTGTTTCCTCTTGTTCATAAATGTCACTTAAATTTCTAAACTTCTTATCTCTTTCGTTTGGTGTACAAGTGCTTGAAGAAACACTTGAATTTCCTCCTTGTGGTGTGCTTGGAGAAGCACTTTCATTTCTCCTAAGGGGTGTCACTTGTTGCCCTTGTGTTGGTACTGTTGTTTGGGGATGTATTTCATCCATCTCCTCATCATCTTCATCATGTGACAAAGCACTTTTAACATTCACTGTTTTCTCTATGCTTCCATCCCAAGCTTCCTCCTCAATGAATTGAACATCTCTGCTCGCACAAAACTTCTTGGTAGATGGGTTATACAACCTGTAAGCTTTGGATTCCTCACTGTATCCAATCAAAATACATTTCTCTCCTTTGTTGTCCAACTTCTTCCTTATTTGATCTGGAATGTGTGCATAAGCCACACATCCAAAAACTTTCATGTGGGTGACTCCTTGCTTTGTCCCACTCCATGCTTCTTCCAACACTCTGTTCATGACTGCTTTTGTAGGGCATCTATTCAGAATGTACACTGCACAATGTACAACTTCAGCCCAATAATCATTTGGTAAATGCTTTGCCTTCAACATACTTCTCGCCATATCTATGATTGTCCTATTCTTCCTTTCGACAACTCCATTTTGTTGCAGAGTGTACCTAGTGGTAAACTATTTATCAATTCCATTTTCTCTACAAAAACATAGAAATTCTTTGGAGATATACTCACCTCCTCTATCAATACTTAGAACTTTGATATGCAGCCCACTTTGGTTTTCTACAAGTGCTTTGAAATTGCAAAATTTTTCAAACACTTGACTTTTGTTCTTCAGGAAATAAACCCAAGTTTTTCTAGCAAAATCATGAATAAATGTTAGTTTATAGTGGTTGTCTGTTAGTGATGGAGTTTGCATCGATCCACATAAATCTACGTGGACAATCTCTAAGTGTGCTTTTGGCCTTACGCTTTTTCCTGATGGAAAAGTTTCTTTGTGTTGTTTCCCCAAGGTACAACCTTCACAAAGGCTGTCTGGTTTCTATATCAATGGTAATCCTCTTACTATTCCTTTTCTACTCAACAAGTTAAGACCTCTGAAGTTGAGATTTCCAAATCTCAAGTGCCAAAACCAATTTTCATCTTTTGGTTCGCTTTGGAAAGCCTCTTGGGTCACTGCTGCTATTTCTTCTCCATTTTTTAAATCTGTTTCATTCTGAGAGGGAACACCCTGTTCCTTGTCATTTTCACTTCATCAATACATCGTTTGCTGGGTGCTCTATCCATGATGGTGCATATATCATTCTCAAATAAAACATTGTACCCCTTTTGAACAAGCTGTCCAATACTTAAGAGGTTACACTTCATTCTAGGAACATAATAGACATCTGCTATGGTTTTCTTTCCACCTTTCCTTGTTAAGACATTTACTTCTCCTTTTCACATAATAGAAACTCTACTATCAGTCCCTAGTGTGACTTGTGACTTCACACTTTGATCTAACTTAGAAAACAGGGCTATGTTTCTTGTCATATGGTTACTGCAACCAGAGTCTAGAAACCATACATCTTCACTCTTTGTTTGAACCATATTATATGCAAACAACAAATTATCTTGGCTGATATTTTCTCTAGTGAAATTTTCACTAGTTCTATTATTCATATCATGCTGCTTCTTCCTACATTCATTTGCATAATGCCTATATTTTTTACAATAGTGACATTGCACATTGGATTTATCATACTTTTGTCCTTGAGCATGATGTTGTCAACTTTTTTGGTTGCTTCCTTGGCCTTGGTTCTGATTTGGATTTTTTCCTCTTCCTTTAGCATTTGCTGGACTGTTTCTTCCACCTCTGTTTTGGCTTCTGCCTCTTCCTCTCTTATTTCCTCTGCCTTAACCTCTTCCTCTTTGAAAGAACAGCTTGGTCTTAAAGGCATGCTCTAGAGATGAGTTTTCATTTCTACTCAATCTCTGCTCATGTGTTATCAGTGATGCATGTACTTCATCAATTGAGAAGTTTGTGAGATCATTTGTCTCTTCTATGGTGGTGACAATCACATCGAACTTTGAGGGTATAACCCTCAATAGTTTCTTCACAATCCTCCTTTCTTCAAGAATCTCTCCAAGAGACCTTATCTGTGTGACCAGACCAATCACTTGTGTGAAGAATGAATCAATATTATCTGACTCCTTCATGCATAGATTCTCAAAATCTCTCCTCAGTAACTGTAGTTTTGTTGTCTTCACTTTCTCCATGCCATGATAGGCTATCTTGAGAGTTTGTCATGCTTCTTTGGATGTCCTGGTTGCTGCTATCCTTGGAAACACACTCTCATGCATTGTTTGATATAAGAAGTAGAGGGCTTTAGAATCCTTCTTCTTATAGCTCTTCAACAATTCTTTCTCTGCCTGAGTTAAATTATTAAACTGATTTTCATCTGCTGGTTCTTCAAAACCATCTTCAACAAATTGCCATAAGTCTTGTGAAGCTAGCAAAGCTCTCATGATTATTGCCCAATAGTCATAGCTTTTCCCATTAAAATGTGGTAGCTGAGTATTACAGATACCCATGCTATTGCTGGCTCCAGCCATTCTTACACTCTTAACTATGATTCAAAATACTTGACTGTGTAAAAATAACTAACTGTCAAGAACACTAACACAAAAAACTAACTTGAGAAATACCTTGGATTTTTTTTTACTGAGTCTTCACTCTGCTGGAGAAGCTGCTGCAACAAGAAATCATTCTTTCAACTTATTTGACACCTTCAAAGAGCCTGGACAAGCTCTGATACCATGTTGAGAATTTATGATGATTCTAAACAAAAATGAACAGAGAACAATGCTTTGTTTTATCACAGGATCTTAACACAGGGAAGCAAAAAATTGTTTTCTGGGAAGACAGATATTTTCACACACAAAAAAAATTGTAATAATTAATAAACTGCCTAATACAAAAGGATCTTCCTCTTAACATAGGTATTAAACTAGGAACACTTCAGTTCCACACAAAAAAAAATTACTCTGTCTCCTTGCAAACATTACTCTGTCTCAGTTGAAAATTTTACACTGCTGTGTGTAAAAATTTCTTACATTTACTGCTGTAAAAAAGAAAACCCTTTTGTTTCATTCAGGTTGTTGCGAATTTCATTTCGATGTTTTACAAAAACAAAACCATTACACTTGCTTCACACTGCCGTGTGTATTATATTCAACTTGCTGTAAAAATTCTTCCTACATTCGCTCTGATGCGAGTTCCCTTTTGTTCTCTCAACGAATAGCTACAAAAAAAAAACTTCACGGTGTTGTGTGCTTCCCTTTCATATGCAATACTAAACAAAAAAAACATAACAATACTATATCCTATGCCATACTCCCGCGACTTAAAAAAATAATAAAATTAAACTTTTCACCTATGTTCTACCAACTATCATAAATTTCATTAATTACATTACTGTTAAACCTGGCGATCAGTGAAAAATTTTACTTTGCATTAAATTCATTTGTTGCAGGCCTGTACACAACTGTTGATCTAATCCGACGGTTGTCAACCATATCGCGCGGCCCATTTCTGTCGAACTTTATACTCCGTTGAAAATTGTTTTAACAAAATTGTTGATCCACGTGTCAACTGTTGGGTGTAATCATTGCCCCTCCGAGAAATACCACTTTCTCAACAAAAGCAGTGCGATGAACACTGGTGGTTTTCTGGAGTAAATGTTGCACTACAGTTGAAATTAATATTTCAACACTCCAAGTGGTCTCCGGATCAGCGTTCTCCAACGTCCACAGCAAATGATCGAACAACACCACTTCACACGCCACTAAGAAGCCGTCCCTGAATCTCTCAATGATCAGTGTCCCCAAAAATGGATGACTCAGATAATGGGCACTTATGAAATTTCGTCTCTTACGCTTGCCAACATACATTGTCTTAAATCCCTCGAGTGCTTCGTCTGCTATAGGATTATCTTCAAGGACGAGACTTGATGCCCTAATTTCTGCAACACGATCTGTTGCATCATTGAATGAAGGGTTCCGACTGAGGTTGTTGTATGAACGTTTTGTCCTGCCACCGAAGCTCTGCCACTTCTTGAAAATGCAAGTCATCTTGTTCACCTTGCTTGATGTTTGTACCATCGTTGTTAAAGGTACTCAAGTTATATTCTCTTACTTATCCAAAGGCCTGTGAAGATCCCTTGACCTTTCTTTTTATAATAACTATGACCAGCCTAATGCGAATCTCAGTTATTGATTCTGATAATTTACAATATCAAACCACAGATATGCAAGAACAACAAGATATGTGTGATCTATTTTACTAGCATTCGCATGCGACTTGCAATGAGTAAAAGATAAAACATCGAAGGATATAATAAACCTAGGAGGATCTGCATCGACCTCTCATCATCGCAAAAAATCATGGCGAATGGCCAGAACATTTCATTTATAATAATGCAACAATATACTCTTTAACAATGAGGAAGATAGCCCGTAACATTATATAATACCAGACAAATATGTGGCATTACTGCGTGTTATCTGTGACACTATGTAGATAGACGATGATAGCCTATAACATAATTTAATACCATGGTAATGTGAGACATTATATCAACAAGATACGTGTAGTGTACTCGTTGAGGCTACGAGAGTCGATATCAACAAAATACGTGTAATGGGAGGCCAGGAGAGTGGATAATTTTTTAATGTCTCATAAATTATCAAGAACAACTTTAGAATAATAATCATAATTGAAAGTTAAAAGACAACTCACAAAACATAACTTCGAATTAAATCCAGAGTTCAAAGACAACTCATATTGAAGAATAATAAAATAACTTTTTAATTTTAGTGTTGGAAGTAGTGAAGGCATGTTTATCGAGGTTGGTACTTGCGGTTTTCTGTGCCACAAAGAGAAGCATATTTCTCTTTTTTGGGCTTAGGTGCAATGTATCTCAGACCATGACTGCAATTTTCAAAGATGTACTACTCGTCATATTTCAGTGATTTTTTATTATAGCTGGGGATCACCAGAAGTGTAGTTTGTTTGTAGGATATTTTTCGGATTGACTTGAGCATGTGAACAATGGCAATGAGAAATGACAAACCTTGCTATTAAATTTTAGGCCATCCAAAATATTATGTTGTTGTGATATATGAGGATATATTCATGTAGTATATTAGGGCTTTTTATTTTACCATTGAGTTGTTTATACATTGACAAATTGAAAAGATTGAAGAAATATTTATCATTAATCTTTTTTTCGCATAATCTCATGGAATATGATGTCTACTATTGTTTGGATGCAAGTTTGGGTGTAATGATGACTTTTCTTGTTGGATCATAATTTTATGGCAATAACGCATACCATGAACATTAGTTATAAGGAGAGAATGCATCTATTGCACTATGAACATCATGTCTTGTATCTTTTTCCCGTAGTTATAAACTTCCAAGCATGTTTCAGTAAAAGTAATACATAGGCAAGTTTATTGAAGGGAAATATAGAGCACTGCACTGCCTCCCAAATCGGAAAAAAGATTCACAAAAGCTCTATACAAGATAAGTCTGCGGGAATCATTGCAGTGATAGAAGTATAAGCTCCATATTTATCAATATTTGGCTTGAGAGTTTACCATCCATTATAAAGGATTTGTTCTAGATACTGTAATATGGGTTGAAAAGTAGGTGTTAAGTTAAGTTTATTGCCCTATGCCTTATAAGTGTTAGGGTCGAGAAGGGTACAAGTTTGTTGTCCCATATCTTGTATTATTCTAAGATGTCTAGAATGAAAGATATTGTGTATTTAAACAATAAGAACAATATTTGGAAATTGACTAAACTATAAAGAAAATTTTATTGTATAATAATTTTATCTCAATATCAAATAGAGGATTGGAATTATTCAAATGTATGGTAGAGATGACATATATCATTTATTATAATCCCTAATATTGAACCATTTGATTAAATTGAAATTTTTAACTTATAATTTCATTATCAATAATTTATCATACTCTAATTAATCTCATTCTTATATTCAGAGTAGCTCAATCATAATGAAATTTGAATTTTCTTCAGGTCAATCTATGCTTCCTGTCAGGTGGAATACTAGTAAATTATTAGGAAGTACTCATTTTGTGATAATATTATTAAGCAATGCAGTGTGCTTGGTTGGTGAGAATATGGCACTGGTTACAGTTATCATCCAATTTCAATGTTCAAAAAATGTGTCGAATATGCTTCTCAAGGACTAAGGGATAGTTGTGCACAAGCCAAGTTTGTGGTTTTTCATAAAATGCCATTCTTGAATACATCTCACACTGTTCAACACTTCCACTTCTTGTGGTATTTGATAAAATGCCATTGTTGAACACATCTCACAGTGATCAACACTTCCAGTTCTTGTGGTGTTTGATAAAATGTCATTCTTGAATGCATCTCACAGTGATCAACACTTCTAGTTCTTGTGGTGTTTCATAAAATTCCATTCTTGAATACATCTCACAGTAATCAACAATTCTAGTTTTTGTGCTGACATGACAAAAATGGGCAGGTTATGAGAAAGTATTATGGAAAAGTTAAAAAAAATTGAACTCATAATTTTATGTTGAAACACCAACAAAGGATCCAATGTGTGACTATATGTTCCCAAGGGACCCAATGCTACTAAAATGGAGATATCTTCATAGCTTTCAAATTTGGCATGTTATGGAAACAAGGTTTGCATTACATATGAGAAAAAGAAATGCTAAGTGAGGGGAAGCAACCACCAAAAGTTATTCCATTATTTCAAAGTAGCATATTTACATGATAAATAACTACAAGCTTCCCCAAATCCCCTACAATAACATCATTGATGTTTGAAATCACACGAGCATTAATAAAAAGTATACAAGATAATGTGAAACTTTTGAAATAGATAAACTACGCATCATGATCTTTCTCTCAAGGTTAATTACAACCTGGTTTCTATAACAACTTTGGAGAAAGGTGTATCTACATACGCACATCAAGTGATTATAAATGAAGGATGATAGATATGATAGAAGCTTAACCTAGTGAAAGAAACTTTCAAGTGGTTTATCCTTGTACAAGTCCCTCCACTTGCTAAAATATCTCGAAGATGCAAATTTTGCTTCACATCTTTGGAAGACATTAAGTTGAATTTAAGAAAAATGTTCATTAATAATGGAAGGAAAATGCTCCAAATCTCTCATTGTTTTAGATTTTTTTCATTTATAGGGAAAATCTGGATCTGCATGTTTTTTATATATTTCAAACAGTTTCTTTGAATCATGGATAAGAACATCCCTACCATATTGAACACCTTTTGAATAATGCTTCTCTAAATTTTAAATAGACTTCTTCAATGGGCCAAAAGAGTCATTCTCCTTAAGAAATTCTCCAAATAAAAAATCTCTGCATTACGAGAAATATTTTCTGAACTAGAAATTCATAAATGATTAAAAAAATTCACTAACCTAACTAACATAAATTATAGAAACATTGACCTACAATAAAAACCTAACCAGATAAAAAAAAAGCCATTTTGCTAATAACTAACTCGATTCAAATTTTGAAAATATAATCCATTGACCTACAATAAAAACCTAACCAGATAAAAAAAAAGCCATTTTGCTAATAACTAACTCGATTCAAATTTTGAAAATATAATTATGATGTACTCTTAAGAAATTATCAATATTATTTACATAATTATTAAACCAAACTATTAATTTTTCTAATTTAACAACCCCATATACGTACTTCTTTTTTTTTTAACCATAGCTAATAATAACAACTAAATGTTAAAGAGAAATTTACAAAACATGTAAACCTCCCATGACATGGTGCCGTGACTACGACTCTCCATGTGTGTTCGAAAGCACAATCCCCAAAACAGCTAAAGAGAGACATTGAAAACTTTATATTTTTATATCAGGGCAATTACCAACGAAGCAACCTCCATAGAGGATTTTTATGATCTTTAAGGATATATCTTTGGTAATTTAATACCAGGAAGATATATAATTTCCTTTATTTTACTTAAGATTGAGCTGGTTAATAATATTTAAAAATAATTAGTCTAATAATATTACGCTAATTTATAAAAATAATAAATTATTTATATATATTATATATAATAAAATCAATTACCAGTGGATGATTTTTTTATGATTTTAAAAATTATTTATGAATTTAATACAAAGACCTTAATTTCTTCTATTTTACTTATGATTGAGTTCATAATTATATAAAATAAATTAAATTTAAAAATTTATTACATATTAATAATTTTTTATAAAAAATAGGGTGGTTTATATCTATATATTATATATATAGTTTAATTGGTTTAGGATTTTATTTCATTTAATTAATTTTAAAATTTATAGATTAAATGGATAGGGATAAGTATGTATGTTGAAACATGCAATTAAAAATAGTTCAATATTTATTTATTAATTAAAATATTTATTATTTTCTCTCTTTATATAAAACAACAGAAATAAGCAATACAAAAAAATATTGAGTAGAGAAACATTATATATAATTGAAAGACTCTAAATATAGTGGAACAAGAGATCACTTTTAAGGAAATATTTAATAATCATTTGACTCCTAAGATCTATAGAGGTACACATAGTCTATCCTTTTGATATGCTACATATTATACATGTTCTTAATTATTTGAACTACTGAAATTATAGAAAATATTTAAACTAATTAGATGTGAAAAAATTCTTATATATAAAATATTTTAATATATTATTATTTATTACTACTTTTAACAAAAATTAAATAAAATTATTTAAAAATTTATATGGTGCTTATTAAGAAGGATGTGTAATTCTTCTTACCAATTTAAAAACCTATATATCCCTTTAAAAGTAAATAACTTCATATAAATAGTAAAGTTGTAGAAAAGAATGGGCAAGTTAAAATAATTTTTCAACTTATATATGTATATCCTAATTTCCTACTTATATATTATATATATATATATATATAATTATTGTTTTTTACAAAGTATTATATATGAATGAGTGCATATTTTAAAATAAGTGTATAGCTTCGGAGGAATCATTTGTGAATAAGAAAACTTATTTAGGTGATTCATGAGACTCACAAAATTGTAAAAATAGCATTTGGAAGTTTAATTTGAGTTGAAAAAAATAATAATTAATTTTTAATAATTTAATTAATTTCATATTTTTAATATATAAATTAATTATTTCTTATTAATTACTTATTAATAATATATACATTATATATATACTTCTTTTTATTTTAATTTAAAATTCCGGTTTGAAAGATATTTTTTGGAACCCTAGATTAGAATACTTGATACTATACTATCTTACTCTACCATTTATACTTTTGAGAACCCTAGATTAGAATACTTGAAACTATTCCATCTTACTCTACCATGTATATTTTTTAACTGGACAAAACTGGATATAAATATTATTTTGATTTCTAAAACTCTTAAAATATTTTACTCTCTTCAGCAATATTTTATTTTCTTAAAAACTTACTCTCTTCAGTAATATTTTACTTTCTTCAATATTTTTTAATTGGACAAAACTGGATATAAAATTTAATTTCAGTTTTAAGGCTCCTAGATTATTTTACTCTCTTCGGTAATGATAAATATATAAAATGTATAAATATAAAATAAAATTCAGCGTAAAAATAAATGAAAAGTCATCACAAATGTTATATCATTAAGAAAGAGAAATGGTAAAACATACCACCAAATCGGCGTATACGGAACAATTAGAAAGGAACACAAGCGACCCTTCCCATACAAGATAAAACTGAAAACCTAAAAATATATGAAAAGTCATCACAAATATTATATCATTAAGAAAGAGAAACGGTAAAACATACCACTAAATCGGCTTATACGGAACATAAGCGATCCTTTCCATACAAGTCAAACTCAAAACCTAAAAGCCTATCCTTTCCATACAAGACAAAACTGAAAACCTAAAAACCTATCCTTTCGATGCAGGATAAAACCGAAAATAAGCTCTTTATTTCAATTTTTATTGCAGACTAAATAGTAAAGGTTGTTGCACATTCAGCCCATTGATTCAAACAGGTCCTCTCAGGCAAATTATTTAAGAAAATTCCCAATCTGATATGCGATGGAGGTCCTAATTGACTTCTCCAAAGCCTTTATCGGAGCTACCATCCATGTAGTCAGCGTTTTATAAAATATTCATCGGCCCGGTTATCCTCTGCCATAACGGGAGTCAGAGAAACCAGTCATGGAATCAGCATTTTGTAAAATGTTCATCACCGAATTTTATAAAGCATTTATGAAATTCATGGCTTTAGCCTCCATCGCCGGATGAAGGGTCTTTGACCCACAACCTACAATAGTCAAGATGGAGCTGGTTCCAAACACCAACTATCTAATACACAGCAATATCAAATTCAGCAATTACCGCTATCTAGTAGACAGAAAAACAAAATTTGGTAGATAACTCCAATTTTCTCCATTAGTTACAGACATAGAATTGTGCCAATTCCTCCAAGCTTGAATCGCTCCGAGCGGTCTCTGGATCGGCGTTCTCCAGCGTCCACAGCAAATGATCGAACAACATCACTTCGCACGCCACCGATAAGCCGTCCCTGAATCTCTCAACGACGAGTGTACTCTGTTGGCAACGTTTTTGGTAAAATTCCAAAAACAATTACTGAACAGATAGACAATGCTCTGTTTTAACCTAGAGAATAATACTCTGTTTTCGCACATGATCTTAACATAGCAGAACAAAAAGAATGTTTCTGGAACACAGAGTTTTACCCACACACCTAAAAACTTGTATTCATAAAAGGAACACAGAGTTTTACCCACACACATAAAAACTTGTATTCATAAAAGGAACATCTACTGTTATAAAACGGATCTTCTTCACACACAGGGATTCACTAGAGATTACACTGAAGAGCATCTTCCTCTAAACCAGAGGGATTCTCCAGTGGATGCTGAAAAGTATCTTCTTATTGACAAAGAGATTCACCAAAGACAATAGATCTTCCTCTTAATAGAGGGATTCACCGGAAACTCTACTGAAAAGCATATTCTCTTTAACAGAGGAATTCACCAAGGACTTCCACCAAAAACAAAATTACTTTTCCTCCATTTTAAAAGATTTACACTGTTGTGTGTAAATTTTTTTATTTACATTTACTACTGTAAAAAACAAAATCTTACATTATCCTTTTCACTACCTTGTGAAAGATTTCATGATTTGCACTAATGCGTGCTTCCCTTCTCCTCATTACATTCCATTTCTTCAACAAAAAAATATCTTCACGCTGCTGCATTACAAAATAAAACTTTTGTCTCTACTGAAGAGATTAACACACTACTGTGTGGAAATTACACACATACGAGCTGCCGCGTGCTTCCCCTTTTGTTTTCACAACAAAACAACTCCTCTGCAGTAAGTGCTCCCCCTTGGATTTCATATGTGTTATTTCATATGCGTTCTCAAAAGATATACTCGTGACGCTGCACATTTCACAAATTTTTTAACAACAAAAAACTACCTCACTCTCCTGTGTGGACTCCCATTTCTTCAATGAACTACACTAAACTACCTCACGCTCCTCTGTGGACTCCCATTTCTTCAATGAACTACACTGCTATGTATATTCAATGCACGCTTCCTTTATATTACATTACACTTCATATGCCATAAGAAAAGGCATTCCATTTTTTTTTAACAAACTACTACTCCAAAAAAATTACCATATTACATGCCGTGAAAAAAACAAATAAATTTAAGAACTTTACCAATAACTCTACGACCATAATAAATTCATTTAATACTTCGGCTTGGTGAGGAATTAATTTAGTCAGGTTTACATACGGTTTTACTAGACATACGGAAGTCAAACAAAAATTTCACTCCACGCAATCTCCATGCCCTACAGACCTGTACCCAGCTTTGACTTTTGATCAATGATGGGCAGCCACGCTTTTAATCCAACGGTTCAGAACAATATCGGATGGGCCTTTTCTACCAAACTTTAAGTCCCGATGAAAAGTGGTTTTAAAAAATGTACTGCCGACGCGTGTCAAGTTTTGATTGTATCGGGGGCATTTGAGGGAATACCAGTGCTTTTACAAAAGCTATCTGATGGAGGTTGGCAGTTTTCCTGAATGGTTTTGCTGGAAATAAATTACGCGGCAGGTGAAATTACATTTTTAACACTCCCATTTAATTTCAACTGTTGTGCTCAGGCACTCCAATCATGTAATATCCTCTTTCTCTCTGCCTCAGGCAAGATTTCCAATCTTTGCATCTCCAAGCTATCTTGCAACCCTTTCTTCTCTGCTCTTATGGCAGATTTAATTTCATATCTCTCGCCTATAAGAAGGACTTCATCAAAGAATGACTGTTAATATGGTTCAACAATAATGATCAAGAATTACAGGTTGCCCCTAACTGTATGCATCATCTCCTTTTAGCAAAGTCTTCTCAAAAGAAACTTAGATTCGCTGGGGAGCTCAAGGAACTTTCGCACTGTATTTCCTCCCTTCTCCATACTTATGTAACTTTCTTCTTTTGCATGGGTCTAGCTTATGTAAGAGCTCATTTTAAGTTACAATCATGTGCTATATGCCCAATGTTATGACACTTGAAGCATTCTACATTGTTCATGAATAAGATTTCATGATTTCTTCCTGTAAAATTGTTTCTTGGAGGTTTTTGGAGACTATAACATCTATCTCTATGAGATGCTTTACAGTCTTTTGCATATGACCAAAGTTTGAACAAGAATAACAATAACCAAAAAATGAACTTTGGTACCGGGAGATGGAGGTTTCCTTGATGTACTTCTGAAGCCTTTCTGCCTTGAGATCCTTTGATGATAACTATTGCCTCTTGCCTCTTTGACATCATCTACATTTCTTTTTGGAGCTGGTTTTCTACTTGGAGTATGATTTCTTCTATTGTAGCCTTGATTTTTCTCCTTGCCTTTGCTGGAACTAGGAGCATCACAATTTCTTTCTGGCTTCTTCACATCTCTTTTGCTTAAAGCATTTTCATTCTTGTTTGAGGGTTCACCTGCATACCCTAGTCCTGATTTATCAGATGGACATTTGTGATAGCTGAGCATGTCATCCAAGGCTTGAGAGCTCTTCATGATTTTGTTCATCCCTTCAACCTTTTTTCTAAGGAGGACAATCTCTTCTTCCAATCTTTCACACTCATTATTCTTCTTTGTAAGTTGTTCCTCAGTTTCTTCCTTGCTACAAGTAGCTTCAGTTGCTACTATTTTAAGGGAGATTATATCTGACTTCATTTTTTCATTCTTTGCTTGACTTCTTTCCATTCTCTTCTCAGCTTCTTGTGCCTGTTTTCTGGTTTCTTGTAATTGAGACTTCAGGGAGGAGACCTCTACCTTGTACTGTCCAATCTCTTCTACAAGTTTGTTCACTCTCTTGTGCCTTTGTTCAAGTTGACTTGACAAGGTATCTTCCTACTTCTTTGCTTTATTCAATTGATTTGTCATGGATATGACTTCTTCATGATGCTTCCTTTTGCTTTGATCAAGTTCCTTCTTAAGCTTGATGAGCTCTTCATCTCTTTCTTGTACTTGAAGCTTGATGAGGTCAACCTTCTCATTTTCAGCTTCTATGATGGGTTCGGAATTTCCTTCTTGACTGATGGTCATGGTCAGTGCTCCCTTTGCATGGTGGTCATGAAGTCTATCCCATATATCCTTTGTCGATGAATATTTTCCTAGATTCTTCTTTACAGAATCAGGTAGCCCCTTCAAGATTGTCTTTGCTACTTTTGCATTGTACTCCTTGGATTCTTTATCCATCCTGCTATCATCAATCATTGATTCCCAAATTTCAATCCCTTAAGACTGTAAGAAAGTCCTCATTTTTACTTCCCATATATCAAAGTTCCCATTGAACCTTGGAGCGTCAAATAGAATGTTTTCAAATTGATTGTCTTCTATTTTAGTAGTAGAGGGAGACACGTCCTTAGGAGGATTGGAGACTTTCTTCCTTGACCTCGCCATTTTTGCACTTTTCAAAACACTTGACTGTGTATTTAAAAATCACTGAGTGTCTTCAACAACTACACAAAAAAAGTTAATCTGAGAAATACCTGGATCCTTTCTTGACTATGTCTTCACTCTGTTGGAGAAATTGCTATAGCAAAAGGAACCTTCCTTGAGCTTCTTTGACACTGTCAAAGAGCCTGGAGAAGCTCTGATACCATGTTGCGAATTTTTCTGGTAAAATTCCAAAAACAATTACTGAATAGAGAGCCAATGCTCTATTTTAACCCAGAGAATAATACTTTGTTTTTGCACAGGATCTTAACACAGCGGAACAAAAATAATATTTCTGGAACACAGAGTTTTATCCACACACATAAAAACTTGTATTCATAAAAGGAACAACTGCTATTACAAAATGGATCTTCCTCACACAGAGGGATTCACCAGAGATTATGCTGAAGAGCATCTTCCACTAAACCAGAGGGATTCACCAGTCTATGCTGAAAATCATCTTCCTCTTGACAGAGGGATTCACCAAAGGCAACAGATCGTCCTCTTAACAGAGGGATTCACCGGAGACTGTGCTGAAAAGCATCTTCCTCTTTAACAGAGGGATTCACCAAGAACTTCCACCAAAAACAAAATTACTTTGCCTCCATTTTAAAAGATTTACACTGCTGTGTGTAAATTTTTTTATTTACATTTACTACTATAAAAAACAAAATCTTACATTATCCTTTTCACTGCCGTGTGAAATATTTCATGATTTGCACTGATGCGTGCTTCCCTTCTCCTCATTACATTCTGTTTCTTCAACAAAAAAATATCTTCACACTGTTGCATTACAAAATAAAACTTTTGTCTTTGCTGGAGAGATCAACACACTGTTGTGTGGAAATTACACATACGCGCTGCCGCGTGCTTCCCCTTTTGTTTTCACAACAAAACAACTCCTCCAGAGTACGTGCTCCCCCTTGGATTTCATATGCATTCTCAAAACAATATACTCATGCTGCTGCACATTTCACAAATTTTTTAACAACAAAAAATTACCTCACGGTGCTGCGTGGATTCCCATTTCTTCAATGAACTACACTGCTATGCATATTCACTGCACGCTTCCCTTATATTACATTACACTTCATATGCCATAACAAAAGGCATTCCATTTTTTTTAACAAACGACTACCCAAAAAAAATTACCATATTACATGCCGTGTAAAAAACAAATAAACTTAAGAATTTTACCAATAACTCTACGACCATAATAAATTCATTTAATACTTCGGCATGGTGAGGAATTAATTCAGTCAGGTTTACATACGGTTTTACTAGACATACGGAGGTCAAACAAAAATTTCACTCCATGCAATCTCCATGCCCTGCAGACCTGTACACAGCTTTGACTTTGATCAATGATGGGCAGCCACGCTTTTAATCCAACGGTTCAGAACAATATCGAACGGGCCTTTTCTACCAAACTTTACATCCCGATGAAAAGGGGTTTTGAAAAATGTACTGCGGACGCGTGTCAAGTTTTGATTGTATCGGGGGCGTTTGAGGGAATACCAGTCCTTTAGTAAAAGCAGTCTGATGGAGGTTGGTGGTTTTCCTGAATGGTTTTGCTGGAAATAAATTACGCGGTAGGTGAAATTACATTTTTAACATACTCAACAATGGATGATTCAAACAATCAACACTTATGAAATATCTTCTCTTATGCTTGCCAACATACACTGTCTTAAATCCCTCAGGCGCTTCGTCTGCTCTGGGATTATCTTCATGGACAATGCTTGATGCCCTAATTTCTGCAACATGATCCGATACATCATTGAATGAAGGGTTCCGAGTGAGGTTGTTGTATGAACATTTTGTCCTGCTGTCGAAGCTCTGCCACTTCTTGAAAGTGCACTTCATCTTGTTCACCTTGCTTGATGTCCGCACTATCCTTCTGAAAGGGTACTAAAGTTATCGTTCTTGCTTATCCCAAGGCCTATGCATATCCCTTGTCCCTTGTTTTTATAATAACTATCACAGGCCTAATGCAGATCTCTGTTAGGGATTCTGGTAATTTAGACTATCAAATCACAGATATTCAAGAAAACCAAGATATGTGCAATCTATTTACTAGATTTCATATGCGACTCGCAATGACTAAAAGAAAAAAAATCGAAGGACATAATAAACTGACGATCTGAATGGACCTCTCATCATCGCAAAAAATCATTGGGAATGGCTAGAACATTTCAGTTATAATAATGGAACAATATACTCTGTAACAACGGGGAAGATAGCCTGTAACAATATATATGAATGGGCTACCTGTTATTTCTGACACTATGCAGATAGACCATGACAGCCTGTAACATCGTATAATACCATGGTAATCTGAGACATTATATCCAACAATTATATCAACAAGATACATGTAGTGGAATGGCTTAGGCTAGGAGAGTCGATATCAACAAAATACGTGCAATGAGAGGCTAGGAGAGTCGATAATTTTTCAATGTCTTATAAATTATAGAGAATGACTATATAATGATAATCATAATTGAAAGTTAAAATAAAACTCACTAAACATAACTTCCAATTACATACAGTGTATAAAGACAACTCATACTGAAGAATAATATTTTTTTTTTTCATTTTTGTGTTGGAACTAGTGAAGGCATGTTTATTGAGTTTAGTATTAGGGATTTATTGTGCCACAGAGAGAAGCAGATTTCTCTTTTGCTGGGCTCAAAGGTGCAATGTATCTCGGATCATGACTCTTCGATCTTCAAAGATGTAGTATTACTTGTCACATTTCAGTGATTTTTTATCATAGCTTGGTATCATTAGAGTATTGGTTAATTTACCAGAGGTATAGTTTGTAGGATATTTTTAAGACTTACTTCAGCATTTGAACAAGGGAATGAGATAAAACAAACTTTGTTTTGACAACTAACTCAGTGTTACATAACAAATTGAAAAGATTGAAAAAATATTTATCATTAGTGTTTTTTTTTTCAAGAATCTCATGGATGGAGTATGATGTCTATTATGGTTTGAATGAAAGGTTGGAAGTAATGATGGATTTTCTTAATGAGTCATAATTTTATGGTAACACATGATGTAGTTGTAAGGAGAGCGTGTATCCATTATACTATGAACATCAATTGTAAGGAGAGAATGTATCCATTGCACTATGACATCTTGCCTTGTAGTTATTTTTCAGTAGTTATAAACTTCTAAGCATGTTTCAGTAAAAGAAATACATAGGCAAGTCTATTGACCAGAAATATAGAGCTGCCTCCCAAATTGAAAAAAAGATTCACAAAATTTCTATACAGGGTAGTTATAAACTTCTAAGCATGTTTCAGTAAAAGAAATACATAGGCAAGTCTATTGACCAAAAATATAGAGCACTTCAATGCCTCCCAAATTGAAAAAAGGATTCACAAAATTTCTATACAGGAGAGTCATTACAGTGATAGAAGTATAGGCATCAGATTTATCAATATTTCGCTTGAGAGTTTACCATCCATTATAAAAGATTTGATCTAGATATTGTAATATGGGTTGAAAAGTAGGTGTTAAGTTAAGTTTATTGCCCCATGCCTTATATAGGTGTTAGGGTCGAGAAGGGTACAAGTTTGTTGTCCCATATCTTGTATTATTGTAAGATATCTAGAATGAAAGATATTGTTTAGTTAAATAATAAGCACAATATTTGGAAATTGACTAAACTTAAGGAAAAATTTATTGTATAATCATTTTATCTCAATATCAAATGGAGGATTGGTATTATTCAAATGCCATATATCATTTATTATAATCTGTGATCTTGAGCCATTTGATTAAATTGAAAATTTTAACTTATAATTTCATTATCAACAATTTATCGTAAGCTAATTAATCTCATTCTTAAATTCAAAGTACCTCAATCATAATGAAATTTGAATTTTGTTCAAGTCAATCTATACTTCCTATCAAGTGAATACTAGTAAATTATTAGGAAACACTCATTCTATGGTTATATTATTAAGAAATGGGTTGAGCCTGGTTGGTGAGAATATGGTACTGTTACAGTTCTCATCCAAGTTCAATGTTCGAAAAATGTGGCCAATATGCTTCTTAAGGACTAAGGGACAGTTGTGTACAAAACAAGCTTGTGATGTCTCATAAAATTCCATTCTTGAATACATCTCACAGTGATCAACACTTCCAGTTCTTTTGCTGACATGACAAAAATGGGCAGGTTATGAGCAAGTATTGTGGAAAACTTAAAAAAAATTGAACTCGTCATTTTATGTTGAAACACCAACAAAGGATCCAATTTGTGACTCTATGTTCCGAAGGGACCCGGTGCTACTAAAATGGAGACAGCTTCATAAGTTGCAAATCTAGCATGTTATGGAAACAAGGTTTCATTTCCATACCACAAAGAGAAATGCTAAATGAGGTGAAGCAACCACCAAAAGTTATTCTATTATTTCAAAGTAGCATATTTACATGATAAATAAGTACAAGCTTCTCCAAATCCCCTACAATAACATCATTGATGTGTGAAATCCCACCAACATTAACAAAGAAAATACAAGATAATGTCAAACATCTACGATAGATAAACCATGCATCATCATCTTTCTCTCAAGGTTATTTACACCTAATAAATTTGGAGCAATGTGTATCTACAGAGGCACATCAAGTGATTATAAATGAAGAATAATAGAAAATACATAAGCTTAACCTAGTGAAAGAAACTTTCAAGTGGTTTATCCTCACACTAGTCCTTCCACTTGCTAAAATCTCTCCATGATGCAGATTTTGCTTCACAACTTTGGAAGACTCAAAACTATAAGTTGAATTTAAGAAAAATGTTCATTAATAATGGAATGAACATACTCTAAATCTCTCATTGTTTTAGATTTTTTTTATCTATAAGGAAAACATGGACCTTCATGTTTTTTATATATTTCAAACAATTACTTTGAATGATGGATAACAACATCCCTACCATACTGAACACCTTTTCAATATTGCTTCTCTAAAGCTTAAATAAACTTCTTCATTAAGCCAAAATAATCATTCGTCATAAGTAATTCTGCAAGTAGAGAAAATCTACATAACCTCTGCATTACAAAGCCTCTACATAACCTCTGCATTACACAAATTATCGCTTCTAAATTATAAATTCATAGATAATTAAAATAAATTCACTTACTTAGTAAACATAGAGTATAGGAATGTTAGACTACCATAAAAACTTAACAAAATAAAAGAACCAAGCATAATTCTTTTGCTAATAACTAACTTGATTCAAATTGTAAGAATATAATTATTGTGTGCTCTTAATAAATTATCAATACATTATTATTAAATCCAACAATAACTTACATTTATAGAATCAAAGAATATAATTATTGTTTATTCTTAATAAATTATCAAAATCAAACAGTAACTTACATTTACACCATTTTAAAACAATTGCTACTAATAATAACTAAATGTTAAAAGAGAAATTTACAAAATATCTCAACCTCGCATGATATGGTGCCGTGACTACGACTATCCATGTGTGTTCAAAACAATGTCCCCCAGACTAGTAAAGAGAGACATGAAAATTTTATATTTTTATATCAGGACAATTACCAACGGAGCAACCTCCAGGAATTTCATGATCTTTAAAAATATATTTTTCCTAATTTAATACCAGGAAGATATATAATTTCTTCTAGTTTATTTTAGAATTGAAGCTGGTGAAAATAGTAAAAATAAATAAATTATAAATATATATACATTAATTATAAACAAAAAAAAATTACTATTTAATTATTATATAACAAAAGACAATTACCATTGGAGCAATTTTCATGTATGATTTTTATGGTTTTAAAAATATATTTTTGGTAATTTAATACTAGGAAGACATATAATTTATTCTATTTTACCCATGATTGAACTCAAATAATATTTAAAAATAAATTCGTTAAAAATTTATTGTATGTGAACAATAACTTTTTAAATGAAAAAATAAATAAATAT
>APFE031611213.1:0-24561 GCA_000404065.3 Pinus taeda
TGAAACAAGCTTAGATGAAGACTTCTGACAGGTAACCAGTGGATCTGGGTAGTAAAAACAAATTAAAAACAAAATCCAAAAGGAAAAATGGAAAAAATTGAAATTTTCTAAGCTTTTGATAGGGGTACGCAAACAGCCTGTTTACACAGGTGCGTGTACGCTCTGTGCACAAAGAAAAAGTGCGTACAGGTACGCACTGTACTTAACACAGAGGGTGCGTACTACTCTCAAAAATCAAGAAAAAGAAAATCTAACTCAACTCTAAGCTATGCCACCCAAATTCACAGTCAATCAGTCAAAAACCAAAAAAGAAATGACTCTTTTCAGATCAAAGTAATACTCAAAGGAAAAATCAATCACATCAATGGATTCCCCAGTGGAGTCGCCAATTTGTCATGCGGAAAGAGTTATTTTTGCGGACAAACCTAACCTCCCTAGGAGTCTAAGACTCTCTAGTGACAAACGAACCAAACAAGAGCAATCCTTCTCTAAACATACATTATTCTATGAGAAACCAAGTGTTTTCCGATCTTACCTTAGGTCCAACGCTTGTTGTAGCAGTCCAGCCTTGCTGATCCAGATGAGCTCACCCTTCACTTTAAGACCTGCATACACTAACAAGGCAAACGATTACATAACACCTGAATATTTCATAAAACAAAGCATATTCATCACATAGACCAAGGAGTACATAAATAATTCATTAACAACAAATCATTGAGAAGAATGGACTTATTTGTATTAAGGAAACAAAAAAGGAACCATTACAACCTGAGCCTTGGTGTTGTGCAAGCTCCTCCCAGGGTCCAACAAGAGATTTCCTCTACTTTGACAAGCTCAACCACTCCCAATATGGCAACAAGAAAGGATAGTGATCTCTCCTCACAAGTCAACAATGGAAGTCCTAATTCCAGCAGCATTTACCCTTTGGAATGTTCAGCTTTCAACCTCCCTTCCCCTGGCCCAATGCCTGTATTTATATTACTCTAGAGGAAGTTATTCAGTTCCAACATCAATGGGATACTCCCTCTTTTGGATGGGGTAGCTCCTCTCTTGATGGGATAAGTTCCTCTATCATAGGAGTGCATGAACCATCTGGAGGCGCTCAATACACGTCAAACACTCTTCTAGAAGGCTCTAGAAGTGGCCACAAGTAACTTTTTAGAGATGAAACTCGCGCCTTTTGACCTTTACAGGGGTACGCACCCAACCTTTAGCTTACAGAGCGTACAAGTACGCAGGTACAGTGTGTTTGGAGTGCGTACATGCGGGCAAGGTAGAGAGAACCTGCGTACCCAGAGATAAACATGTTTTAAAGTGACTTTCTCTCTTTTTGAAGTTTGACATGAAGAGCAAAGGTTTGAGGCTTGACAAGGAGGACAATATGGCTATTGATGGAGCCATATTAACTGCAGATAGCCATGGTGACAAATTTCAATGTAACACACTAATATTTGAGTTGGAGAAAGAAAGAATAAGGACCCATAGGTGGATGCAAATATCCAAATCCAAGGGAGTTTAGGATATTGGCCATATGGAGAATCAACTCAAAGAAATGGGCAAAGAATTAAGTGTTGTCAGACAGAGAGAAGTAATCACAAGAACTCACCTTGAAAAATAAAATGAATTGCTAAGAAGACGGTTGAAAGAAAAAGGGACACAATTGGTATGCATGGCCAGTTGGTCCATGGAGGCACTATAATGTATAACACTAGCAAAATCCTATGGATTATACCTCAAGGACCAATGGCTACAGTTTCAAATAAATACTTTGGCATAGAGAGGCACAATGCCTTTTCAAAATTACAGACAGTTTATGGACCTCTGTGACCAAAGCTCATCAGAAGACAAGGCAAAAATGGCAGAATTCAATCTGCATAACATGGCCCCCACAGACATGAATGTGTGGGACCCTAATGCTAGGCTAGGGGACCTGCAACTAATGGCCATGGGCTCATGGATGAATCATGAAGAGTTAAGGGTAGCATAAATAAGAAAGTTGATTATAAAGGAGCAAAATGAGCCCTTAATGATCAGATTTGAGCCATCATATCCCATGGTTGTCATTAGCACACACTAGATCCTTGTAAATAATCCCCAAATTGCCCCTAAATATATCAATCATTAGGCTCAAGCCATTGCACATTTTGACGATATGGAAAGGTTACTTGGGGATGACTGTATTCATGCTTGAATGAGGAGGTGGAACACCCTACCACATAGTTTGCAGATCAGGGAGTATCACTCTCCAACAAGGAGGAAAGAGGCATTAAGGAGAGTGCCATTGTACAAGGACTCCATGTAGAGTTTGAAGGTCAATTGGATTGGCCTCAAATTGAGTCCCCCACTACTGCTAGGCATGCTAGAGGGCATAAAAGAGGAAGAATAGCAACAACAATGGAAAGAGGTAGACAGAAAGGCGGGATTCCATGAAAAAGGAGAGGAGATCACATCAGAAGCATGGGATGTTAGGGAGGCCATCAAGGCCATCAAAGATGAGGAGATGGACTAAGTTGCTCTGAGGATGCGTAACACATTCAATAGGGGGGTGACGATGAGCCCCATAAATGGGTGATTATATGGGCTCATTTTGCCTCCTAACATAATTAAATCAACCATTCTCTTAGCTTATTGTATGTTTTTTTATTATATTTATGCTTATGGAGTGAGTTGTGTTAGTTGATGCAATAAGGTCTAATATGTGTTTAATGCATATTTTTGTTGAATTTTGAAGGCAAAGTCAAAGATTCAACGGACAATTGGCAACAATAATTCGAAGTGGACTAAGGAGAAGATTTATAGGAGGGAATCCCCCTCATTTATTAATCCACTTTGAATTCTCCTTCATGCAGCTTGGAGAACAAATAGCCAAATCAATGCACTAGGAGGAAGCCAAGCAAGTGGAGGATAACTTATGTTTATCTGAAGTTTTGGGAGCCAAGCCTCCCTAATTTTAAAGAATCTGTTGGGAGCTTCAGTTGTATAAGTAAAGAGGCCTAGGGCCTCACTAGGGTTGAATTTTTTGGTGAAATTTTGTTTCATTTTTGCTCTGCTCAACTTCGAGCTTACTTTTGGTGACAATTTCATGTATTCCGATTACTATTTTGAAAATAAAGATGAGATTCTTATTGAGCTAGCACCGAGTTACCTCAAAGGGATGAAGCTCTTGGGTTAGGGACCAATCCAAGTAGCCAAGCTTCTCTTCTTTGTATTTATATTCTTTGTTTCAGTTTATGGATTAGTTGCTCTTACATGAATTTCTTTCTTGGTTAAGAATAGGTTAATTTTGGTGATTTAGAAGGTTGTTTTCATTTGTGTTTTCCATAGCAGGTTAAGCGGTGATATAAAGAAAATACAAAAGGCTAGCAATAGTGCCTTGGCCCCCTTTCCTCCCTTTGGGACCATGAACTAAGGTCAAGACCCTATTGCTGCCACAAAAACACAGATTTTCCTTCTCCATAATATTTCTAGTGTTGTAGTTTGTTAGAAGGTTAATCCTTTGCTTTAGATCTCTTTCACCAAGATCATTTCTATCTTTACAATAAGTATTCTTCCATGCTTTCTCTCATTATAGCATTTTTCAGCATTTCTTTCCATAGCTCATAATGTAGATTAGCTTAATGCAAAATTGTGTTTTCTTTATGTACTTAATTTCATTGCTTGCTTGATTTCATTGTTTGACTATCAGTTCTTTTGCAGAAAATTTCTTCTCACATCAAGTCAGCCTATCAGCCATCACATTCTCTCCCTAATCTATGCCCTACAGGTTGCCCAAAGTTCACCTCAAATCTGCCTTAGTTTCTGCATTTTTCCATAGGATTCCTTCCTCTCTCCCGACCATCTTTCCCTCTCCTAGTGATCCTTGGTGAACCCTAGGTGGCCTAACCCATCATCCCAACCTTCATTTACCCTTTGCACCCACTCTCACACCTTGAAAACCTTCCAAACAGCTCTCGGCATCCTCCTGTAGACCTCCTATAGACCTGTTGTAGATCCCCTATGTCCTCCTGTAGATTTTCCTGTAGCCTTTCTTTTGAAGGCCAAGTGTGGGAAAAGCCTCCAACAGGCCACCTGAGACCTCCCAGGACCCATATACACCATCCTACATCTCCTCAAACCCCAAAGTCGCCCTTCAACACCACCTATTCACTTCCACCTTCACACACAATAAAATACACGCATGTCAATTTCACATAAAAATACATAAAAATCCAAAAAGATGTTTTTTCTCTCATTTACCTCTAGAAATAGCTTGAGTAGATGTTGTTTACTTCCTTGAATCGGTAATGACATTCATTTCCTAGTTTTCATAGTGCTTTCTGCAAAAGTAGGATTAGTTGGTTAAGTAGGGTTTGATAGGTTTACTTTACATTTTAGTATTTTTCCTTTCTGTAATTAGAGTAGCCTCTGTAGAGTAAGCTTTCCTTTCTTTCATCACATATAGAGCTTCTTCTAGAATCCATAGAAGTCGAATTGAGCTCCTAGTGATCTTGCGCCAGCTGACCAAGTGACAACCTGTAGTAAGAACTAGTACTTGTGTATACAACACCGTCGCTTCCAAGTTTGTTACGAACTACTAGGTTGATAAGAGTAAATTAGGTAGCCCAGGAGCTGCAACATTATTTCTACAATACTGGTGCTCACCAGTTTCTTTTACCTTTTCTCCTTTTATATTTCAGATTTTCCTTTTTCCCCTTAGGACCCCCTTAAGCATCCTAGTTTTTAGAGCTTCACACTGATCCTTTGCAACATTTTTCACCTCTAATTTTTGTTGTTTTCCTACACCATTTATAGTAGATTAGTGCCTCTAGATCTCAGCCCCTTGACATAATATCATTTATGGATTTTTATGTGTCTTTAAGTAGCATGTTTTCCCTCTCTTGCTTAGATTCTTAGTAGCCCTTGTGGGTGGGGTTTCATGTGCTTGATTGGTTGTTTATTATTCTGTCATTTTCAAATTTATTTAAAGTATTTGATAATTTTACTTTTAACAGCAAATGGCATCACGAAACATGCTTAATTAACTAATCCATTTTACACATTATTTTCACACACTGACACCGTAAGCGAATATGAGCTTGGTTAACACCACCAAGCTAAGACTTAAAATGTTGCACCTTAATAAATAAACACACATAGATTAAGCCCAATTGGGCACTAGGGCGAAACAATATTTATAGTGTAGGTGTAGGATTAGTGGGTTAGGCTTCCAATAACACCCAGAGATAACTTTCATTAGGGAGCTTAAAATCCTTCACAATATCACGTCCAAAGATGGAGTGCATCAGAAACTTGATTCAAAGGGTGTTAGGCTAGGTCATCATGTGAGTGGTTCTCCTTGGGGCTAACCAAAACTATGGCAGGGAATCACGTGTGATTGTTGACTACTAGTAAGATCAAGAATAGACCATGCCCCTAGGATGAAGGTAACAATAATGACTAATCTTAGGAAACACCCTATAGGACTAGCTCTGGGAAGCAATTGGTTCTCTACCCCACCTTTCTCTAGATAACTTTGGTTATGTGGAGTAGATTCCATCAAGTAAGAAGTTCTTTGCAAGGCCATCTAAAATAGTGGATCTAGGATTGTTTGAGGATTTAGATCACTTATAGGCTAGAGGTATTTTTTCTTTTATAGGACATGTTTGATTGTATTAGAACAACATCATTAAAATAGGTAGTTTACACTTGGCACCACTACATTATGTGTTTTCTTGTTGTTTGTCGCTATTTTGTTCCTATCATTAGCCTTAAGTTCTTATATCATTACTTTCTAGACATCATTGTGCCCCATAGACATTTATCACATCGAATTTGAGGTCTTCACACTTAGCTCCTATTAGGACATATTAATCCTCGTCAAGTTAGAGTTCATCCTTCGAGTCATAATTATGATTCAGATTCTGCTAATTCATCTAGTTCCTCCTTTGAATCTACATCATTTCAACCCTATATTACCACCATGTCAAGCACCAACGTGGGTGAGGTAAACCAAGGTGGTAACCTAGGTACTAATAAGGGTACCCCCACTAGTAGAACGCTCACTGGTGTGGTCACTCCTACTCGGTTGCTACCATTTATGAATGGTTTGAGTCTCCATGATTTTAGAGAGCTTATTAATGATCCTCTTCTCCATGATTGCACATGGTCATCCATGCGTACTAAAATCCTTTTGAACATCCCAAATTTTGAGGGTAATCCTGGAGAAGATCTCACTAGTCATGTTCACTCATTTCACATGTGGTGTTCACCAAATTCCATTACTAAAGAGTCCATTTGTCTTTATTTATTTCAATGTATGCTCATTAGAGTTACTGCTATGTGGTATGTTGATCAACCCAAAGCCACTCATTCCACTTTTGTGACTCTTAACACAACCTTTCTGTCATATTTCCAGTTACCTACCCATTATGACATCGGTACCGAACTTTTTACTTCTTTCCATCAAACTTCTTCCACTCCCCTTTCTGACCATGTTTAGGAATGGAGTAGAAGGAGGAGTATCTGTAGAACTCCTAACTTTGAAGACCTAATCTATATGGATTGGTTCCTTACATCATTTTTGGCTCCCATTTCTAAGGATGTCATGTCACACTCCACCGAGTATGAGGAAGTGGCACTCCAAATAGCTTTAAAATTTGATATGATCTATGCCCAATCAGGTTATGTTTACACTATCATCCCCTATCTGTCTTAGCCTGGTGTTGCTAATGCACTAGGGGCATCTCATTTCTCAGATGACATAGTTGTAACAATTTGACAACCTCAACCATATGCTCTAGCTCATGAGTTATGGTCCACCTCAGGGAGGGACTAGTTCCACTTACAATTAACCCTCCCCCAATCCTCCACAAGGAAACCCTTATCCAGTGCCCAACACACCATCATGGTAAATTTTAGGGGTGAATTTTAGCCCAAGGAAGAAATTTAAGGAATTTTTCATTTTAGAGGTGCGAATTTTTTATAAAACACCCATTTCAAATTCGATGTGATATTGGTAAATAAATAAAACCTATTTTTATATTTAGTCCATAACCCTCTTTCTATTTAAGAAGGCTAAAAAAAAAAAGGTTTTATTTAAGTGAATCCTATGGGCCAAATACAATATTTATAAAACAAGTATGGTAAATTAATAAAAATATAAATAAACGAGAGGTATGGTAAATAAATAAAACCTTTTTTTATATTTTCTCCATAAGACACCTTATATTTACGAACACTCACAAAATGTGTTATATTTAGGTGAAGCCTGTGGGCCAAATACCATGGAATAAATTATTATTAATACCATGCAAAAAAACATTATTAACCCTAATATTAGTATTAATAAAAATAAAGATGGCACATGGTATTGAGCCATGGTATTCACTTGGAATGTAGCCTATTTAAAGGGGGGGATTAAACCAACATAGATCCATCTTTAATCTGGATCTACTAAGCCCTGAGAGGGATCAAATATTGTGATATGAAAACTAGCATAGAGTGAAAAATTGTTTGATCCCTCCTGGGGCTTGGTAGATCAAAAGTAAAAATGGATGTTATAATTTAATGTCACTTAAACATTTTAACTTGGTTAAAAAAAATATAAAAGAAATCAATTATTAATTAACTTTTATAAATTACTAATAGTAGCTTTTGAGCTCTAGGTTTATGATAACCCATGGTATTGACCCATGGTAATACCATGGTATTCATGTGAGCATAAACTATTTAAAGGGGAAATTCCATTAGCTTAGATCCATCTTAATTCTGAGTCTACAAGTGTTGAGATGGATAAATAGATTTCATCCCTCTAAGAGTGGTAGATGTGGAGCTAAGATGGATATAGGTTGGTTTTTATGATAATGAAGATATTAAATAGACTTAGGAAATTATATCGTAAAAAACATCTTAAGGTGAATGGTTGAAGCTACATTTAGTCAATTCACAAAATTGAGTAAAAAATACCAATACCTCCATTAATATTGGTTTTTCTAATTTAACAAAAAAAAATTGAAAATAGTGCAATCTTATCACTCTTTCAACATCACCCTCGTAGAAGAGAGATAGTCATTGCCCAAATTTCCCACCAGTTTTCAAATGTTCTCAATATGATATATTCATGAAAAAGTTAAGGTACTGATGTTGGATTAGTTGTTTGAAAAATATGCTAGTTTGTACAGCCTTTAATCTTCTTTGTTATTCTTAGTTTGTCATAATGATTTGTAGGAGTTGGGGCATTGCACCATATTGTCCTAAAAGGCAGAGATTGTGCACCAAAAAGGAAATTAATCCACATGTTACAACGTTGTTAAAAAATGCAAGACCTATAAAGGTAGTGAATTATGCTAATACACAATTTAGATTAAAGAGACGTAATTAAATTTTATTATTTAATTGAAGATTTTCAATTAAAATAATAATAAATCTACACATATATATTTATATATATATTGGAAGGCTTTTTCAAATTTCCACTTCTTTCCATTAAATCCCCTTGAGGCCTTTGGAATACCTACTACTTTCTTATATTATATAGATGGGGCTTTCTACTTGTTGGCATGTTGGCGTAAACAAACTTGATGTGTTTTCTTTATCTCGTAGTTGGAGTCTATGGAATAAGAAAGAAATTTGATATCTTGACAAAAGTGGTAGAGAAAAGATTAATCTCTCCTACCTTGACACAACTAGTGATCAAGATCAACACCTACAATAACTTTGTTGTGGAATATTATCAAAAATAATAGAAGGATATGGAAGAGTGTACAGTAAGAACCTTAACAAACACGGCCACTGAAACTTGCAACATTGTTTGTAGGAAGAGAAAATTACGTTTCTTTTTCCCAAACCTGTATGTTAGCATATTACAATTTGATGAATATTTTTTCTATTATCATATATGGTTTCGTACTTTAACAAAACATTCTCCAAGAGTTCACAATTTTTTATTATTCAATGAAATATTTGCCAAGATCTTACAAGATTTTATAATTCAATGAAATATTTGCCATGAATTTACGAGATAATATAATCTATTGAGAGATTTGCAAAAAAAATTATATATACATATTATATTATTGATAAAATTGCCTCCCATTTTCCCTATGTATCATGGGGATTCACCCATTTATTATAGATATAAATCTAGGGTGGTTCTTAAAAATTTCCCTTCACACCATATTCATATCCACATCTGCATCAACAGATTCCAAGGCCAAATGTTGCACTGCATATTTATCCCAATGTTTCCCCATCTCCTTTTTATCCATATGCATCACCTAGTGCTCTAGATCCTCCAATACCAGTTCCCTAGCCCCCCATCCCTGCTCCCCCTCTGCCACAACAACCATCTCCTCTAGAAGGTCAAGAGTATGTTCAGTAGAGAAGACCCAATCCTTCTAATGCCAAGAAAAGGAACAAGGGGAAGGATGATCAGAACCAGTAATCTCAAGGTAATGAAGGCAACGAGGTTCCTCCAACCGTTTCCCCTCACGGTCCTCCACCTAATCTCACAACCCAACAACATGGCAGTCAACCAAAGAAAATCAAGGGTCTTTGTATGAAAAAACCTTGTTCCTATTGCAGCATATATGGTTAGTATACCCATGAGTGTCATCTTTTACCTCAAATTCATTAGGTATGGGAAGCTCAAGTAGCTTCTCGAGGATAGTAGCCCACCGCTCCTTCTCCCCCTCCTAATTCATCTCAACCTGCAGTGCTTACCAATGCTTTCCCTCATCAAGGATACATAGCTACCCAACCTCCAAGGGGTTAGGAAACTCAACCAACTCCACCATCTGGTCACCATGATTTTCATATTCTTATGATGAATTATGATGAGGTTAATACTGAGCAAGTCAAACTTCAGACTCGATTGCACCAATACGACAAGCCATCCGCTAAGTCAGCGACTAAGTCCCAACCCAAAGTTTCCACCAAGCCTCTATTGTCACCCAACTATACCTTAAATATTACTGAGCCTAAATTTAAGGTTTTTGAAGATCCCCACAATTATGTTACGTTGAAATGTTTCTTTTATGAAAGTTGCCCATACATGTAGCATAGTAGATGACTTGACACAGTCCCTTGCTACCATGTCAATGTTGGAAGTCCTCCAGATGTTCCCATTGTGACGAAAAACTCTACTATCCATTTTGGGTCTCATGGATCCTTAAGATGATAAGATGATTGTCTTTCATGTTTACAAGTCATAAAATCCTCCCCTACCTTAAACGATTGCATTTTATGTACTAGTCTCCATCACTAACACCATTGTTTAGTGGTGTATCATTGACAAAGGCACCTCCACTTGTGTCATGGCTCTTGATGCTTGGAAGAAACTTGGTTCCTCTAATCTATCCCCATCCAAAATCAATCTCTGTGCATGGGATGTTCATCCTTCATAGCCCCTTAGCTTATTCGCAACTTCCTAGTCACGGTTGTTGGCAAGACTACACTTATTGACACAGAATTCATTAATGCTCCCCTACACTATGACATCCTTTTGGGTTGTATTTATACTTAATCCATTTAAGCTATCACATCTTTCATTCATTGTAAGATGTGCTTTCCCCATAATGAAAATATCATCACCGTTGATGAGTTAATGTACTATGACCCCAAATCCAAAACTTCACCTCAATCCAGCATTTCTTCTTTCACTGACAATACAACTATCTTGTCCTTCACCAATGTCTCTCTTGGAGCCTACAAAGATTCCACTTTGCTTGGTTCTTACTATGGCCCACTTCCTACCCCTTCTAATCCTATCTCATCTAGTTTTCACATGCTTCAAGCATCGCGAACCACCCGCAAATGGTCTGGTATGCCTTCACAGAAGACCGCACCTTTGTAATCTATGGTTCCTAACTCAACCCAACCTTCTGGTACTACTCCTCAAGGATAATTTCCTTTTGTTGGTGTCTCTCCTAATCTATTTCCACAATGAACCATTCCCTCAGGTCTTAACCATATCAGATCAGTTCCTCCAGACCACCATCGTTATGGTCAAATATCATTCTTCTTTCAACATCCTAGAGTTTATTCAACACTTGTCATGGCTATGTTGAGTATACTCAAAATTACCTTGGGGATCCTAGAATAGTACATCAATCCTCCAAAAAAATACCCCATCTAATCAATTCAAACCTTACACTTCTTTGATCCTAGCCCAACATGTTGTTACTACCCATACCTTTGCTTCAGTTCCTTCACAACCTCAATAGGAACCTACTCCTGTTGCGAAATGATCCAAGATTTTTTTTTCTTATAGATGCATTGAAATTACATATAACAGAGCACTTAAGAACCATGGAACATAAGCTTGTAAAATTATGATAAAAGAGACATATCACACATGAGATCAAGCTAGATATTTGATTATGGATTTCATCCAATTTGGAGTACATTTCTGGGCCCTACTCAATAGTGGGGAGGCCTTCACTCATTAAATGGCATGGAAAGAGAGAAGTACAAGCATATTTTTACGTACACATCCTTTTACCCCTAATCTTGAATATAGCTTTAAAATGGGGAACCCAACTTTAGAAACAAATAGTACCACTGACTTCCTGGAAAAAAAGGCGCGAAAACACCTATCCAAACACACAATCTGGATAATTGGGCCTTTTTCACCTTCACAGAACCTCCCTACTACTTAAGGTGGGGTTTTAGCCCTTGCTACTAGGTCAGGGTCTATTGTTGCGTACCATGTTTTGAACAATTGGCTAGTATTCTATCTCCCTTGCAATGTAGATAGCCTTATATATCTAAGCGGGTGGTAAATCCTCAATGCCTGGGTAGTTCTGAAACAAATGACCAAGTTAAGCAAGCAGGATTGTCTTCAAACCAGGGATTTTGGGCCGGTAGGATACATGGAAACCAACCTTTCAAATATGGCAAAACCCCTTTTAAATATGGAAAACCCCTTTTAACTATGTGTTTAAACTCAACGACATGACTATTGATGTTCCCAAAAATCAACAGACAAACCTTAAGAGTCCTATGATACAACGGACCCATTAGGATGATTAATCACATTGTGTAACATATTTCATCTAGGAACGCCATCGCAATCACAATTGGTGCTTAAACCATTGGTGTATCAATCCAAATCTGCATCCTACAATAACATGGACCCACTGGGATTTATAAATCACAACATATAAAACATCACATCTACAGTCCTATCGGAAATTACAATTTGTAATTACTATCGGTGCAACTTCCTAACACTATCCTTTCTATCATTGTGATATGTGATATATCGCATCACAACTAGGCAGTGCTAAGGGTTGATTTGTAAACCACTTGTCCACCTCCGATATATGATATGCGATATCACAATCACAAATCGACAATGATAGGAGTCGATTCCTTAACCTACGACCTATGTTTTCCACGATATGTGACATGCGGGACCCAATGGCAGCCTACGACTTGGTGCTTCTATATTCACTGACCTTTTAACATGTCATCTCCTCCTACCACCTAGGTAAGTCAAACTTGAACTTTGACTTGCTCTAACTTCTTCATTTGATCTCGGATTTGGGTGTCGTTTGAACTATTGGAATCAGGATGATGAGCACTTCTATCTGATGTTAATTTTATCTAGGTTATGTCGGTTTGAGTTTTGAGCCTTGTACCATGCCACTGATACTTTTCTCAAGATCCACCTTGATCAATCCTCTTAGATGCTCCTAGATCGATCCTCTAAGATCCTCCTGGATCAATCCTCCCCACTAAGAGAATCTTTTGGTCCTCCAAAAGCGTTAAATAGTCTACAATGGATATGTACTTTGTTTGCACCGCAAGTGTCCTAACAAGTCATCCTTCCTTCTCCTTCACCTTTTTCCTTCAGAGCCATAAGCGATGAGTTGAAACCTACATCCCCTACAAACATCTAGTACGAAATCTTGAAAATTACATGTTTCACTATGTGACCAAAAAAATGACCCAAGCATCCCATACTTTCAATCAGTTTATAACAAATATTATGTGGTCAAATTTACATAAAAATGGAAACAATATTGCAACTATTAATACAAGGCCAAACATCATTGTTACTTCAACAAGTGATAGAAAACACATCATCACTGCAACACATGATTTAAATAAATAAGGCCAAAAACTATTGTTGCTTCAAAAAGTGATGGAAACACATCATCACTTTTACAATTTAAAATGCAACACATGATTTGCAAAAATAAGGCCATGAAATTCTACCACACCTAGCAGAACCATCTCTCACTTATCAACCGTGTCACCTGGTTTATGCACAGATGCTTTGTCCTTGTGGTGCTGCTCTGGATGGAGCCTCCAACATGTGGCTCTTTGATCAACACCTTTGTCGCAATGACTACAATAAGCCTTCTTCCTCTAGATCTGCTTTAACTTCTTCTTCACTTGCTATTGAGAGGGTCATTCATGCCTCACCCTTTTTCATGCTGCTATTATTTTCCAACACTCAGCAAACATATGGTTATCCAATCCACAAAAACTACATGTTCTTTTATGCCATGATTTTCTTTCATTATTAACAATACGATTGTAATAAAAATGAGCATTAGAATACCAAGACTAGTTATACCTTTCTTGTTGGTCTCTGGTATGATCATGGGAATGAGAGCTTACCTAACCTCCTTCACTGCAATGCATACTACCATAGGTTGATGGTGATTTATTCCCGTCATCCTTCTTCCTTGAATGTTTCAAAAATGTCATGGAAGCTTTTGACATCTTTGAGCATTGTCCTTCAATGCACCCAAACCTTGCGAATTGAGGCCTTTTCTGAACCTCTAATGGTTGAGTTATGCCTTGGTTTTTAACACCAATTCCTTCTTCTTCCTTGTACCTCATCTAGGTAAGGAGTCTCATGTTTATCCCTATAGTTTGTATCTCCACATTTCCAATAGAAATCATACTATGTGAAGATGAAACTAAAGGGAAATCAACATATTTTACCTCTACTGTCAAGTTGGAAAGAACTGATGAGGGATTCTCATCATCTGTTGTTGGTGGTTTGCTGGCTATTTTCCTGCATTCGCCAACTTCCTTCCTGACATACCCAAGTCCTTCCTGGCGAGGTAATTCCTCTACTTTGATGGGATTTATGATACCTTGGCCACTAATGCTGAGGCCCTTCCCCTCATACCCCATTCTCCTTAATAGGTTGGAGCTGATTCATGTGGTATTATTTTCAAAAATGATGAAATCATCGTCAGGGAACATACATGAGGTCAAAGAATTACTTTTTACCTCACACGGGTCATGTTGCAGCTTTTCCAAGGCCTCGTTTTATAGCTTGTAGTTGGCATAGCAGCCTTTGTTTCTCCTCTTCCTCTTTCTATAGAAGCCTCCTTAGTCCAACTCACTCTGCTTGAAGGCTCTAGTCAATGCACTTCAACTCTTCTAGGCCCTCATACATGGTTCACAATTGAATCTACAATCGTTGCCTCTCCTCTTTCTCTTCTCGTAGTAGCCTTATTAATTCAACGTTCTCTTCTTGAAGCCTTTGGTTAATAGCCTCATTTGAGGAAGGTGAGGAATAAAATGGATAAGCACCGAATATGTGGATGACGTATCACTCTCCGATCTCTTTGTCTCCTCCTCTCTTCACTTCTCATATGCTTCATACATGATGTCCACTATTTTGTGTTAGAAAATTATATATTACAGAGCAATGGAACACATAAAATATTGCAGAAATATAAACATAGAAAATGCATAAAACAAGAGAGACACAGATATACATGGTTCACCCAGTTTGAGCTACGTCCATAGAGAAACAACCAGTCCTTCCTTTTATATTATCCAACAAAATTAAGAGATACAACCTACAACAGATCTGCTTTAACACCCTCTTCCCTCTCAATCTCGTCTCTCTTCCACACTTAGAATACAAAGATACATAGATGCAATAAAATTCCCTCATATATAATGAGGGGTTTCCTTCTAGGGAAAAAAACCCTAAACTAAACATAACTTCTACCGTCAGATCATCCACTTGATGAACAACACAAATTAACTAGAAATTACTACAATTTTACAAGGCAATTTTACATCTATTTTTAGCTTTGGGGGCACTGCCCTCGAGCCCTTGCCGGGGGACCGCTAGCCCCTGGACCCCCCAGCCGGGGGGGCATCAGCCCCCCCGAACCCCCGCGGGGGGCACAAGTCCCCCCTACACCCCCTTGCATGGAGGGGTGTACATCTAGTTGATACCTTTAATACAGAAGATAATCAGGCTCCACACCCAACAATCTCCCACTTGGAGACTGATGATAGCAACTCCACCACTACTTCATTTTCTAGACAATAACTCCACTTTGGACCTGGTTGTTTCTCATATTTTTCATCATACTTGAAGACTAATTGAAACTAAGCATATTCTCAGTTTCTCCCTGGTTACAACCTTCGTTAGCATATCTGCAGGATTCTAGCTAGTGTGTATCTTTTCTAGCTTCAACTGTCCATCTTCCAATGCTGACCGTGTGAAATGGTACTTGAGATGTATATGTTTAGTCTTGGAATGAAATGCAGAGTTCTTTGCAAGATGTATGGCACTCTGGCTGTCACTGTATAACCTGCCCAACTCCTGCTTCTTGCCCAATTCATCTAGAAAACTTTGTAACCAAATCATTTCTTTACTAGCCTCTATAGTAGCAACATACTCTGCTTCTATTGTTGAAAGTGCAACAACACTCTGGATTTTCGAAACCCAACTGACAGCTATTCCACCTATAGTAAATACATATCCTGTAATGCTCCTCTTGTAATAGTTGTCACCTAACATATCTGCATCAACATATCCCGGTAGAGTAATGTCTGAACCACCAAAGCATAATGCTTGATTTGCGGTACCTCTCAAATACCTAAGAATCCACTTCACTGCCATCCAATGTTCTTTTCCTGGATTGTTCATGTACTTTCTTACAACTCCCATTGCATGTGCAGTATCAGGGCTTGTGCAGACCATTGCATACATTAAGCTTCCAACTACTGATGCATATGGAACTTTAGACATATGATCCATTTCTTCCTGAGTCTTGGGACATGCCTCCTTACTTAATTTGAAATGGCTAGCCAAAGGTATACCAACTAGTTTTCCATTCTTCATATTAAACCTTTTCAACACCTTTTCTATGTACTCACTTTGAGACAATGTTAATTTGTGATTCTTCCTATCTCTAGTTATTCTCATACCAAGGATTTGTTTTGTAGCACCCAAATCCTTGATTGCAAATGAGTTTTCCAATTTCCTTTTGAGCACATTTATTTCCTACATGTTAGAACCTGCAACAAGCATGTCATCTACATACAATAACAATATAATATAGCTACCATAATTTTTCCTTTTGAGATAAACACAATGGTCAGAGTGACACCTAGTATAACCTTGTTAAGCCATAAACCTATCAAATTTTAGACACCACTGCCTTGGAGCCTGTTTTAAGCCATACATGCTCTTATTCAACTTACACACTAGTTTGTCCTTCCCTTTTACCTCATATCCTTGTGGCTATTGCATATATATATCTTCCTCCAAATCCCCATGGAGAAAGGTTGTCTTTACATCTAACTGCTCAAGATGGAAATCTTTATTTGCTACTAGACTTAGAATAGTTTTGATTGAAGTCATTTTCACAACAAGAGAAAATATTTCATCAAAATCAATGCCTTTCTTCTATGCAAACCCCTTCACCGCAAGTCTACCTTTGTACCTCTGTTTTCCTCCATCTTCTTCCTTCAACTTGTAAACCCATTTATTTTGCAATGTTGCTTTACCTACAGGCAACCTGACTAAGTCCCAAGTCTGGTTATGTGCTAAGGAGTCCATCTCTTCTTTCATGGCTTGCTCCCACTTCTTCTTGGTTTCTACCTGCACTGCTTCTTTGTAACATTCTAGTTCACCAGAATCAGTCAACAATACATAATATAATGAAAGAGAGTATCATTCAAGGGGTCTACTTATCCTGGCAGATCTTCTAACAGCACTTTTAGGCATTTGAGGTGCTTGTTGTTG
The DNA here is from genome assembly GCA_000404065.3 of Pinus taeda. NCBI lineage: Eukaryota > Viridiplantae > Streptophyta > Pinopsida > Pinales > Pinaceae > Pinus > Pinus taeda. The sequence goes on from APFE031611213.1 coordinate 17,003, forward strand.
TTGTGGTTGTTGTTCTAGTTTTTGATCATTATGATTTTTAGGCACCATCACTTTTCCAGTGATATCGTCAAGCACTGTGTATTCTCTGTTTTCTTTTTCTTGTTTCTTTTCCTGCAACTGATTCTTATACAAGACCTTTTCATTGAAAATTACATCTCTGCTCCTAATGATTCTGTGATTTTCATAATCATATAAGAAATAACCAAAATCATTAACACCATATCCAATAAAGGTACATTTATTTGATTTTGTCTCAAGCTTTATTCTATTTTCTTTGTTAATGTGGACAAAGGCTTCACAACCAAAAGTCTTTAAAAAAAAAGTAGTTTACCTTTTTACCTGTCCATGCCTCCTTTTGTTATCGGAAAATCTAGTGTCTATGTAGAGTTGCTAATCCCACTAAGATGGGTAGCTATCTTAGAAACAAACATATTAAAGTTACTTTTGTTTTCCTTTATGAGAAGTAGATAGGAAAGGAGCAAAGAATACCAACCTCAATCTTTCGCTTGGTTCCTTTCTTGTTCCCTCTCCCCTCTGACAGATATTTGCCGCTCCTTCCTTGCTTACCCCACTTAAAAGAGTACCTGTAAAGTCAAAGCAGCATAATACCTTCAAAGTACAGAGATCTACAATCATAAACAATATAGGACCAGATATATATTGACCACACAAATCCATATATCATCAAACATACAAGAATGTGGAGGAAAACTTGAATAGCTTTATTGATATAAAGATTAGAAGAGAGGATTACAACCTATTGATCTGACCCAACATCATCCTCCCAGCATGAAAGCCCTTCTTCACCTCATGAAAAGCTTAGATCACCCAACACCATGATGTTCCACCAAGAAACCAACAGCACTTCCTTACAAGATACAAAATTCCAACATCCAAATCTCTGGGATGAGGGATCCATATATAGATATTTGTAGGGGGGTGAGTCAGCTTCTGGGATTTTGATTAGTGTCTTCTCTCTGATAGTTCTTAGTTCCACTTGGAGATTCATGATCTCTTACTCATCCCTAGGAAAATTTAGAGAGGCAAGTGTCACAAGAGAAGTTTCTGGAAGATTCTATGATCATCCACCTTGCAAACTGTCTCTGCCATTTGTCTACTCTCGCCAATTGCACCCTACAAAAGGGCCTTTTAGTATGCATCGCACTTTTTGCATGGGGCAGGTGAGATGCATTGCACCCTTAGCACTGGGCAGTCTGTATGGTCTAGTTTTGACCAGTTCTAAGCAGTTTTCTGTGGAGAACGTCTGGGAGATGATGTAATCAGTTGACCTTGTTACTTTAGGGTGTGAAACAAAACTTTTAGGGACTCAAAAGCCCTTGGTTTATGGACATATATGATTGGGGTTGCGGTGCCCAAATATTTCTATAATAGTTTCCCCCTAAAGCATGAGGTCGAAAATATTTTGATGTCGGGTGAAATGCTTTATCATGAGGATCCAAGGTTTTTCGAAGTGGAAGGTAGCCTGTAATAAGATACAATAAAATACATTATCTTCATAATATTTTCATGATCTAGCTGAGGTGGGCATTCCCATGCTTAGCTTTGTAAATTCATTTTCATGTACATAGGATAAACAACCATCTGTATGGCAGACTCATGATTCTGATAGAGCCATCATCCTTTGATTTGGATGATCATCTATGCAACAATGATGTACATTTGATGTCTTTATTTTCATGAGTATATCGCAGCCTGGATGGATGAAACTAGATCTGGGGTCTTCAAACTCATCCAATCTTCACCCGAAGTACAAATCGATCCATGTGAAGAAATGTTCTGGAGTCGAACATGGAAAGACATCGCCTGATTAACAGCTAATGATGTAAGCTATTAACAGGCACAATAGAAATCACCGATAATGATGATGACCCTCAAGGTACGACAATACAATTCATGTGGTGTGAAAATAGGACTTGGCGTCGAACACCACACAAAATCTTTTAGTCCAAAGGCCATTGATGCAAACCTGTCGCCAGAAGTGAGAAACTTTCCATTGAGGCATGCAAGCTTCAAAGTACTGAAATGGTTGTTCCTAGGTCAACTTCTTGGATAATGAGTTGTCGTTGACAAGAAGTGACCCATCATAGGAGGGCCTTAATGAATCCCACATCTATGACACAGAAAAGAACAAATGATTTTGTGGAGGTGAAAACAATTTGATGATATAGGGTTCAGGGTGGTGGTCATGAAAAAATGAAGAGTGAAGGTATTGCAGTGGATGAGACATAAGCTGGGTTGGTGAATTCTCTCAGCGACTTCTCTTGAACATATCGGTGACACAAAAATGTATTGGTAGTGCTAACCCCAAAGATGGATGGTACAATGGACCAATGGTCATATGACCGGTGAACGGAATAACCCAACCCGACTCAATCATGGTGATGGAGTGAAAGTGTCATGCTCAAGAGCAACTTGCTACCAATAAAGTTTCTTCAAGTTTTCTTCCAAATTTTTCCCCAGTCATTGCTGACTAGTACCTCTTTATTTTTATCAAGGTTAAGGAGGATAACATATTCTTGTTCTATAATTTTCCCTTCAGACAAAACCATCGCTATGTTTTAACGAGCCTAGCGACGGTAAAATCGTTCTTGTCTATATAGACAAGTTTGTCGCTATTGGTTTTAACAAGTTTAATGACAAAGACAAGTCAGTCCTTTTTCAATTTTAGAGAGTCTGAAAAGGAATGGAAATGAAACTCCAATAATCATTTTTTGTCATATAATCCCTTAAGTCCAAAAAAGTATAAAATAATATGAAAGGGATGAATTTTAGATAATTTTAACGAGCTGAACAAGACAAGTGCTCGATCTTTTTGTGTAATAATCCCTCAGGTCCAAAAAGATTAAAATCTAGAGGAGCGATACCACTTTCGATAGCTTTAACGAGCTGGAGAGGCCAATTGCTCAACAATCTTTTCATATTTTACGAGTCAGATGAAAAGAGATTAAAGGAGACTCGTTTTTTGAGGAACGAGTGATATTTTCAAGTAACAACTGATTCCAAGTAAAGTTTGGAATTTTCCAATCACGATAGCATTACAAGGATGGCTAACAGAATCACTCGTCGTATTTATTCCTCAAAAGGGTAAACAATCAAATGGAGGCATATGATCGGCTAAAACAAAGTGGAGGTGATGGTAAAAACACGACCAAGGCTCAAAAGCTGATGATAATACATTTCACAATGGTTATTTACTGAAGATTGGTTCATTTTTTAATGAGCTTAAACTCTAGTGGAACATATGCTCATTGCTTAGGTTTAATTTTTAACGTGCTTTAACTTTGCGTAAAACTGCTCATGCCAGTCATATAATAAGGATGTCTCATCGATAGGTTCAATTTTATAGGATCTTGCACCATTTGAAACTTTGCTCCGTATCCTTTCTTTATGTAAGCTAAGAACGACCAATCCTACGAGTTTAAAGGGTTGATAATCTACAAAATAAGAAAATAAATGGTCGCTTTTCACTCGCATGCAAAAAAGTTTGCATGCCCCCAGGTATAATGAAGTAGAGTCTCCAGGTTACCCTTCAATTTGCAAACAAATTATTTGCTTTGTCAGGAAAGGCATACCCTTTAACGTACAAAGTAGACTTTCTAGGTTACCATATGAAAGTTCTTGCATTTGCAAGATTTCTCCATCTACATTTGTAGACAAAACACTTCCTTGGCGAAGCCTATCGAAATAAACAAAGGTGAATGGCGCAGACGCCTCCACTCACATATTGATGAGGGAATCTTATTCTGGTCTAATCCCATTTTCCTAAACAGATGGGTGTGTCAGACTAGTCATATATCCTCCGCAGAAACTTACCTTATACCCAAGGTTTTCCTGCCGAAGTAAACCAAGGTGCATGCCCCCTAGGTTTCAGTCACGACAATTGAATTAATCACGCTCTTCAGGTGGATGGACTGGAGATTGATGAGACATTCCTTGCATGAAAAGACCAGTTAGGAATGGCATTTGACTATGTGTGAGCTGGGGAATGAAAGCTGGCCTATGAGCCAGACCATTCTGCCTTCATGCGGAAAACACATTACTCGAAAGATTGAGGAGACAATGTCTCCCATGCTATAAATGTAGTCACGTCCAAGGAGTATATTGTAATCTAGAGGTCCTTGGACTACCATCACGTTCAGATAAATGGTTCTCCCTCTCAAATTTATAGGCAAACTTGCAAGGATCCCTAATGGTTGACTGGTTCCTTTGTCGAAGCCTATCAGATTTCACATCTCAGGCAGAAGCAATGGCAAACTGATCTCTTTCCAAGCAATTGAGTAAAGGATACTCACAGAAGCCCCTTCATCTATGATAGTACCGACCATGACCATTCTGTAAGCTTTTACAATGATTTAGAATGGTACATTAGACGGTAGATGGAGTCTGCCTAGTAGATTCCCGTCGAAGGAAATGACTAGGTTGCTCGGTGGTGGGAGTGAATAAATGGCTGGATACGACTCTGATGAGCTTCCTTCCTATGGCAAAGGAATGGGTAGATTTCCCCAATGTTCATCGGAACCTGTGTTTACAAAAATAATTTGAATGGTGTCATTCTCATTCTCTTCGGTGATTGTATCATCTGAAGATGGACCTTTTGAAGACAAGACTAGGTCGACTGCCGTCTCGACCCTATGACTTTGGTCCGGTGTAGACTCAGAGGGTTTATCTTCAATGATAGATGCTTTGACCGACCACAAAGGTGTGTCAGTTGGATTTTCAACTAGCGATGGACTCGGCAAGAGTTTCATGTATCCAGGAGGAAGCCGTAGCAGTGAAGTAGGATGGTTATCCAAGACTCTTTTAGCTTCATCCAAGAAGGGACAACGGTGGATGGTATGATCGCCTTCACACAGCCTACAAGGAAATTTATGTTTTTCCTTTCTTCCCAAAGACTTCGTTTTCACTAGTTGAGGGTGTACTCTCAACATGATCGTCAAAGGTTGATGACACCGGATTGTGCAAACAAGGAGACCAGTCCCTTAAGATCCAAGGGATGCAAGGACAATCTCGATGATAGTGGTCTCCTCTACAAATGACACATGGATATTTACGTTTGCACGATGCAGTGTGTGGATTTTCGCTAGATGATTCATGGTTGCCCCTTTTTGCCTTTGGCTCCTTCTTCTTCTTCTCCTTCCCGTTCTTCTTTCTCAGTTACTTGGTTTTTAGTTTTTCCAGCTTCCCCAAGTGAAGAGGAAGGATGGGAGGGAGAAACAAACGAAGCAGAAGGTTGGGGGGTAACTCTAGTATCACCTAGTTGCTGACTTGATTGCTCAGGAATTGCGGTGGTTTGAACGACAGAGGTCGAGAAGAGTGATATTGGCAAGCCAATTGTCAATCCTAGAAGGGACAATGTGGCCATATGAGGTGCACCAACATCTCCCCAAGAGGAGAAAGGACTAGGATTTCCTCCAATGGAAAATCCTTGGTTGGTAGACTCCATTTTCTCAACCTAAGACCAATGAGGGAATAGTGACGTTACTCAGATTAAAATAAATTTTATGAAGCTTTAACACAACTTTATTTTTCAATTTTTAAGAGTCAAGAAAAAGCTAAAGATGACTCTATCCGCCTTCAATTTTTAATGAGCCTGAAGTGACAAGTGCTCAGATCGACCTTTTCCTTTAAGGAGTCTGAAAATGAATTAAAGAGACTACTCTGGAAATCTAGATAGAGGAATTACCAAACCAGTCACAAAACTATAGAATACTTTTTATGGTACGACAGTCAATCTTCCCAAATGTTGTGTTCAGTGCATTGTGATCGATAGGGCGGAAAACATGGCTTCCTAAGGATAAAGGATATAGCCTATTGTGGTCTCCCAATATATAATTGATGGTACATGTGAGCACAAGTCCATACTGGCACTTGTCATCTCAAAGAGGAGGAATCACCCAACCTACGATGAAAGAGATAGTTACGAGGCTTTACGACGCCAGAATACGTCTCTAGCCTAGACTTCTAAATGTTGTGCGTTAGGTTCCAATGCGTTTTTATGTTCATTGAATTTATTTTACAGTTGATCTTTCTTAAGAAGTTTACCATTCTGGTTCACCACGTGATGTAGATATACAATTCCTAAAATGAAATCTAAGATGATAAACAATTGTTTATTCTTCTTTTTGCAATGAAAATCCTAGCCACTAAGGAAAGAGAAGCGACATTCTTTCAACATAGAGTAGAGAGCACATAGTAGATGCACTGTCCTAAATCAAAATCAACAAGCAGTTTAAATGCAAATGCACATGCATGTATTAGTTTTCCGCTTTCTTAATGTGTGAATGACAAAAATAATGCTAAGTACAATTTTGAATTATCTTTTCAAAACGACAGTACTAACAATTTTCTCTTCAAAAGACAAAAGGAAGATAATGACGACACTTTGCGATTTTGAATAGAAAATTGCTTTCGACACTTGAAAAACTATTAATTCAAATCAAATACAAGAGTAACAGTGTAATCAACCATTAAGAATAGTAGGATTCTTTTCTTTGACTGAAAACGACACTTGTGACACTTCCAAATCAAAAGACGACAATTTGATTATGCTACTTCTTTGTAAAAGAGAACTATAAATGGCAAGAAATACACAAAAACATTCACAATTCTTTGTACAATGGAGGCTGAATCATGCAAAGGAAGGGAGTTTCCACAGTTGTATATTGATCACAGACAGCAAAAATCCTAAATAAAACTGAAGAAAGTGAACAAAAACCAAAATGTAGAGGCAGAAACAGTATTATCTGATCATTGCACCTGTAACACAGGGAAAGAGTGATGCATCTCACCTACTACAGATAGGAGGTGCAATGCATCCAGATTCCCAAGAGGAGAAGGTGCGATGGTCCAGGGATGAGACTTCAACTTGGTTCTTGGTCACAGTTTGCAGCTTAGTTCAGGGATTTAGGCTGAGCTAATGATAGTCAGTAAATACAAACCAGAGGGGTTGATATAATGAGGTTACTTGAGCCACCACCAGGGCAATTAGGATGTCTGCAAATCAATTGTTCAGTTTATAAACAAAACCCGGGATAAACTGAAGCAACATTGATCTACTTTTCACTTGCATAGAAAATGCAGTTCGAAGGCTAGCTGGCTTGACTTCAAGCTTTGTCTATCATTTATAAAGAAAACAAATATAGACAAGCAAACAAGCTATTCACTCCCCAGTGGAGTCGCCATTTTGTTATCAGGAAATCTAGTGTCTATGCAAAGCTGCTAGTCCCACTAAGATGGGTAGCTATCTTAGAAACAAATAGATTAAAGTTACTTTCATTTTTGTTTATGAGAAGTAGATAGGAAAGGAGCAAAGAATACCAACCTTGATCTTTCGCTTGGTTCCTTGCTTGTTCCCTCTCCCCTCTGACAGATCTTTGTCACTCCTTCCTTGCTTACCCTGCTTCAAAGAGTACCTGTAAAGTCAAAGTAGCATAATACCTTCAAAGTACAGAGATCTACAATCATAAACAATATAGGACCAGATATATATTGACCACACAAATGCATATATCATCAAACATACAAGAATGTGGAGGAAA